>JALJCO010005999.1:0-14867 GCA_023101725.1 Atherinomorus stipes | reverse complement strand
AATGGTCCTCCGTGTATCATGCAAGCTCAGGAAACCTATAATTTCACTGTATTCATTCAGCTGGTGCAGCTATGCAGATTGTTATGGAAGTAATTTGAGTTTGTTGATTATGGCACACTATTATTTTCTGTTAATTATTCTGGTATCGTTATAGCAACCACATATATTTAATTGTAATTTGTTTCCTTTTGTGTTTTTTCTTTCTTTGCATTTTAGACCACACACACATCCACGCATCTCCAAACCTGTTGACCCTTTTCCCTAGTGGGTTGATATGCTCCCCTCCTAGTCCTACCTCTGTTCTGTGTGCCCTCTTGTGCATTGCTGTGCTGCTGCCACGATACGCCAATCATCCATAAGCCAAATTAATAAGTCAAGTTTAACTGAAGCCTTTGACCTGTGTTCTTACCGACACACCAGGAAGATGCCCTTCAAATTTCCTCACCTTTACAGTCCATCATCCTCCTAACAGACATCAACTCAATAGTTACTAAAAAACGAGAAATGAGCAACAGCTGACCGAAACACTACATTTATGGCCTACATAACAATAATTCATATTAGATAAATAAATAATATAAATATGATACATGTGGAAACTGCAGTCTGAAGTTGCTCAGACGGGTACTTACAGTTTTTGCTCTGCGAGGCAGATGTGGATGATTGGAGGCAGCCATCATGACCTTTCAGAGATACTGAAAGAAAGTTGTAATAAAAGGGAAACTCGTCACATCCTCGACCGTGATCAACATTGGTAAAATTAGCAGAAATAAATAAAAGAAAACATTATTAAAAACAGTGGTTAATCTGCTGTAGCTGTGGGAGCAGTTTTTTCATGAATAAAAGAGCCTAAACAAGTATTATAAACATAAGTACTACCTCAGAAACTAGTCAGAACTACATTAAATCTTAATTTAAAACTTGAGTAAAGGAAATGAATTATGTCACTACTTCTAGTGACATATTAACTTACTGATTTAAAATGTGCGGCGTTATCTGGCAGCTGGGGGGCAGAGCAGAAAGGAGGAAAGCCAAACCGCGCGGGCGTTAGTCTGATGCTAACGGCGCTCTTTAGCTTTAGCCCGTCTACCTCCATTAGCTTCGGGTTAGCTCAGTTAGCTTAGCTGCGGGGAGCGCGGAGTTTGATGGGTGTCAATCATTCATCCACCACGTTCACAGCTCCACCTCTTTGCCCATTTCTGGATTTTCCAGGAGTGACGAAATGAGTCGTAGGGCCAACATGGCGACGGTAGGACACACCCACCTGGCCTCACTCTCGCCTATTCAGAAGTGACCGGAACATACGTCCAGTATATTTACAGTCTGTGGTTCAAAGGTGGTACCGGCCTGGATCTAACCTGTGGGTCTTGTCAAAAGTTCTTGAATCCCTTGTTTCAGAGCAACTAGAGTTTTTATACTCTAAAGAACTTCTCTCAGAGCTACAATCAGGTTTCGGGTAAAAGCTCAGCACTAGCGGCTGAAAAGGGCGTTTGCTTACGCTGCTGCTTCTGCATGGGACTGTTTACAGAAAGACTGGAAATGACCTGAACTTATTTCTTTGAATGCTTTTAGGTCCAGACTCGGAACACGTGAAACTGCCTCTAACTGCTTTTAATTATTTTTATTGTATCTCTTTTATAATGTCATGTAATTTATCATTGCTGCCTCTTGGCCAGGACTCCCACGTAAAAGAGGTTTTTAATATCAATGGGACGTTTCCTGGATAAATACAGGTTAAATAAAAATTAAAAAAACATTCTGTTAATACTGTTAATGTATTATTATTAATTCATTTGCTGTTGTCTTCACTTTTCCTTATGAATGTGCTTTATAGAAGTGGATTCTACAGAGGTTTGGGGGTCCTTACCAGAGCTCTGCATGCTCAGCATGGACAGGCCACTCGTCACCACAATGAACACGGGACCTGTGGAAAGTGTTTTTCTCACCAAACGCCAGCGCTGACATCGCGGCTTATCACCCCCCCCCCCCCCCCATGCCTCGCCACCAGCACCGCACCTCCTTCTGGAGGATGACACCATCTGACTGCATTTGTCCTTGCGCTGCGACTGGCACGTGCAAGGACATCCGCTCATCACAGGGATGCAGCGCTGCGACTGGCACGTGCAAGGACAGCCGCTCATCACAGGGATGCAGCACTGCGACTGGCACGTGCAAGGACAGCCGCTCATCACAGGGATGCAGCGCTGCGACTGGCGGGTGAAAGGACAGCCGCTCATCACAGGGATGCAGCGCTGCGACTGGCGCGTGCAAGGACAGCCGCTCATCACAGGGATGCAGCGCTGCGACTGGCGCGTGCAAGGACAGCCGCTCATCACAGGGATGCAGCGCTGCGACTGGCCGGTGCAAGGACAGCCGCTCATCGCAGGGATGCAGCGCTGCGACTGGCGCGTGCAAGGACAGCCGCTCATCACAGGGATGCAGCGCTGTGACTGGCGCGTGCAAGGACAGCCGCTCATCGCAGGGATGCAGCGCTGCGACTGGCGCGTGCAAGGACAGCCGCTCATCACAGGGATGCAGCGCTGCGACTGGCACGTGCAAGGACAGCCGCTCATCCCAGGGATGCAGCGCTGCGACTGACGCGTGCAAGGACAGCCGCTCATCGCAGGGATGCAGCGCTGCAGCGCTGCGACTGGCGCGTGCAAGGACAGCCGCTCATCGCAGGGATGCAGCGCTGCGACTGGCGCGTGCAAGGACAGCCGCTCATCGCAGGGATGCAGCGCTGCGACTGGCGCGTGCAAGGACAGCCGCTCATCACAGGGATGCAGCGCTGCGACTGGCGCGTGCAAGGACAGCCGCTCATCCCAGGGATGCAGCGCTGCGACTGACGCGTGCAAGGACAGCCGCTCATCGCAGGGATGCAGCGCTGCGACTGGCGCGTGCAGGGAACCCCCTCATCGCAGGGATGAGCGCTGCGACTGGCGCGTGCAAGGACAGCCGCTCATCGCAGGGATGCAGCGCTGCGACTGGCGCGTGCAAGGACAGCCGCTCATCGCAGGGATGCAGCGCTGCGACTGGCGCGTGCAAGGACAGCCGCTCATCGCAGGGATGCAGAGCTGCGACTGGCGCGTGCAAGGACAGCCGCTCATCACAGGGATGCAGCGCTGCGACTGGCGCGTGCATGGACAGCCGCTCATCACAGGGATGCAGCACTGCGACTGGCGCGTGCAAGGACAGCCGCTCATCGCAGGGTAGCAGCGCTGCGACTGGCGCGTGCAAGGACAGCCGCTCATCGCAGGGATGCAGCGCTGCGACTGGCGCGTGCAAGGACAGCCGCTCATCGCAGGGTAGCAGCGCTGCGACTGGCGCGTGCAAGGACAGCCGCTCATCACAGGGATGCAGCGCTGCGACTGGCACGTGCAAGGACAGCCGCTCATCCCAGGGATGCAGCGCTGCGACTGACGCGTGCAAGGACAGCCGCTCATCGCAGGGATGCAGCGCTGCAGCGCTGCGACTGGCGCGTGCAAGGACAGCCGCTCATCGCAGGGATGCAGCGCTGCGACTGGCGCGTGCAAGGACAGCCGCTCATCGCAGGGATGCAGCGCTGCGACTGGCGCGTGCAAGGACAGCCGCTCATCGCAGGGATGCAGAGCTGCGACTGGCACGTGCAAGGACAGCCGCTCATCACAGGGATGCAGCGCTGCGACTGGCGCGTGCATGGACAGCCGCTCATCACAGGGATGCAGCACTGCGACTGGCGCGTGCAAGGACAGCCGCTCATCGCAGGGTAGCAGCGCTGCGACTGGCGCGTGCAAGGACAGCCGCTCATCGCAGGGATGCAGCGCTGCGACTGGCGCGTGCAAGGACAGCCGCTCATCACAGGGATGCAGCACTGCGACTGGCGCATGCAAGGACAGCCGCTCATCACAGGGATGCAGCACTGCGACTGGCGCGTGCAAGGACAGCCGCTCATCGCAGGGATGCAGCGCTGCGACTGGCACGTGCAAGGACAGCCGCTCATCACAGGGATGCAGCGCTGCGACTGGCGCGTGCAAGGACAGCCGCTCATCACAGGGATGCAGCGCTGCGACTGGCGCGCGCAAGGACAGCCGCTCATCACAGGGATGCAGCGCAAGGATGTGGGCGCAGAAGGAATATCGTGCAATGAATATGTCGATCCAGAAGCTCAGAGAGCAGGCAGAGATAAAGCAGACCACTGCTTTTTCTACACATACAAGCCGAAATACCTGCATCTGGAAAATGAGCAATGAAAGCAGAGGGGAACTCCAGCTGCATCCTAACACACAATGCACGACATAAAATGTGTCCAACTCAGTTTAAGTGTGAATAAACGGTGTCAGGGATGCACACTGAACACTGGGGCTCTTAAATGAACAGCTGACAAATCTATCACAGCTACATCAGTATTATATCCTGTATATTTCCTGATAAATGCACTTGATTTGAATTCTGAGGCAGAATGTTAGAAGTTTGCTTTTTTATCAACTCGTTCTTTCTTTATATATTTTAGAAACACTGCTCAGTGTGAATCATGTTTTTCCTGAGAGCCAGTAACTAACTTTAAAAATACTTAGTTCCTGTAAATAATGTGGTTGTCGTCACTAATGTGTCATGGCAGAAAAAAAGACAATCGCTTAGGCGCGTTTGGAATTTTATGATATGAAAATATATTATTTATATGGTATGTAAATAATGCAGAGTTGATGGAAGAAAGGGAATGAGAGAAAGTTGGGGGGGAGTAGAGGAAGAGAGGAACAGTGAGGAAGAAAGATGGGGGGAAACGAGAGAGAGAGTTGTGAACTGAACTCTCCACCTGCAGTCCAGGGGGGCTGCAGGTGACGCTGCCCCCCCCACTCAACTATGTGTGTTATTTCTGTACACTCTCAGAAACAGAGGTACAAACAGGAACATTTCTGTACCTGTAGGTACATTTTTTTACAAATATTCTCTCAAAAGTACAATATTGGGGGGTGGTGATTAGCTCAGTTGGTTGAGCAGCCGCCCCATGAACAGCGGCGACAGCTCCTCAGCGCAGTCGGCCCCGGTTCGATTCCCAGTCCAGGTCCCTCTGCTGCATGTCACTCCCCACTCTCTCTGCCCCTTTCCTGTCGCTATACACTGTTGTATAAAGGTCACTAGTGCCCAAAAAATCCTTTAAAAAAAAGTACAATATTGGTCTTTATGAGGCCAGAAGTACCTATATACTATGAAAAAGGCTCCAAAGTAAAATAAAGTACACATTTGTACCACTTCAACCCTAAGGGTACCTGCAGCATTGAAAAATGTGTGTAGCTTGTACAATAACTATAAATAGCAGTACTTCTAAACAGTAGTATAATTATAGTTATTATATTATGATTTTCATAATAATCATAGTAATAACTATATGTATAATCATATATGTGTTTGGCCTTTTTTTCTTTTTCCCCCCCCTCCCTTTTTCTTTTTTCTTTTTTTTTTTTTTTTTTTTTTTTTTTTTTTTTTTTTTTTTTCAATATTTCTATAATAATTATTAATTTATTATTAGCATCTTTGATTGTTGTCATAATCTCTATTTTACTGACTTTTATTCATCATCTTTAATTGGTTTAATTGTACTTTATTAACTCATACAGCTTGATAAGGTACAAAAATGGACCATGAAGGTACAGAAATGTCTTTCAGAAAGGAACCCCCCCAGCAACAAGCTTTGGACCCTTTTAAGTACAAACTGGTACCTGTATTTGTGAGTGTGTAACTGTAAAAAAAATATCATTTTTATAATTGAACAGCCTCCAAAATTCCCAAACCTGCCTGGCTGAATAATTATCCTGTTATTTGCCACGACAATTACACTGAGGGATGCCTACACTGTACTTACATATTTATGACATACATTAGAGTTCAGACATACTAAACGTCCTCATTGATGTTGTATTTGACACACTTGTTCAGATTCTTAAATAAACACATGAATGCCAAAAATATGAATAAAACATTTTATTTATGGAAAAGACAATGTTATGATTTGTTTTCTTAAAGCATAGCACTTGCGGAGAATTAAAACATGTATATGAACAATTGAAACGGTAATTTTGGGTAAATCATTGAATGCATATGGCAATTCAACCCTTACTGCCTTTGTCTTGTGATTCAACATTTACCGGTAAATGTGAATGATTCTAACAATGCTAGGTTTAACTTCATTTACATCAAACAAATTCATTCATTAAAGGCAACACTTTTGCAAAGTTAAACTGTATTTGAACTGTAACATACTAAAACATTTTGATCAACATCAAAGTATTAGATATGTGGTAAGATTTTGTTGGCTGAGGCTGAAAACTTACAGGTTTTAGTTGTGATCTCAACCGTAGATGTAAAAATGTAATGTTTGTCATGAGCTGCTTGCACCAGATATGGAAGGCCCTGGGTCCCAGCTGATGAATTGATGACTTTAGATTATTGATTAATAAATGAAGTTCAACTGTGAGACTGCTACTAATGACAATGACTTAACAGTGTAACAGGTCCCTGCTAACAGCAGTATTTCCCAACCTCGGTCCCTGCCCTGCATGTTTTAGATGTTTCCTTGCTCCAACACACCTGATTAAAATGCTCATCTTGTCATCAAGCCACTGCAGAAGCCTGATAACTAGCTAATGATTTTAATCAGGTGGGTTAGAGCAGGGAAACATCTAAAACATGCAAGGCAAGGTTTCTGAGGACCAAGGTTGGGAGACACTGACAGAGTGCACAATAATAAAACAATCAACTAATTATTACAGATAAGAAATGTATCAGACACGAGTTCATTGCAAAATTCTAAGACAACATACATGATACATACACGGTATATACAGCCGTGTGAAAAAGTGTTTCCTCCTTCCTGATTTCTTACTTTTTTGCATGTTTGTCACTTAAATGTTTCAGATCATCAAACAGATTTAAATATTAGACAAAGATAACACAAGTAAACACAAAATGCAGTTTTTAAATGAAGGTTTTTCCCCTCCATGGTCCTGTGTGAAAAAGTGATCTCCCCCCTGCTAAAACATAAATTAACTGTGGTTTATCATCTTTGGAAAGCTGAGTTCAGTTTCTCTATCCACATCCAGGCCTGATTACTGCCACACCTGTTCTCCATCAGAAATCACTTAAATAGGACCTGCCTGACAAAGTGAAGTAGACCAAAAGATCCTCCAAAGCTAGACATCATGCTGCCATCCAAAGAAATTCAGGAACAAATGAGAAACAAAGTCATTGAGATCTATCAGTCTGGAAAAGGTTCCAGAGCCATTTCTAAAGCTTTGGGACTCCAGAGAACCACAGTGAGAACCATTATCCACAAATGGTGAAAACATGGAACAGTGGTGAACCTTCCCAGGAGGGGCCGGCCGACCAAAATGACCCCAAGAGCACAGCGACGACTCATCCAAGAGGTCACAAAAGACCCCAGAACAACATCCAAGAACTGCAGGCCTCACTTGCCTCAATGAAGGTCAGTGTTCATGACTCCCCCATCAGAAAGAGACTGGGGGGCAAAAATGGCTGCATGGCAGAGTTCCAAGACCAAAACCACTGCTGAGCAAAAAGAACATAAAGGCTCGTCTCAGTTTAGCCAGAAAGCATCTTGATGATCCCCAAGACTTTTGGGAAAATACTCTGTGGACTGACGAGACAAAAGTGGAACTTTCTGGAAGGTGGAGGTCCCATTACATCTGGCGTAAAAGTAACACGGCATTTCAGAAAAGGAACATCATAGCAACAGGAAAATATGGTGGTGGTAGTGTGATGGTCTGGGGCTGTTTTGCTGCTTCAGGACCTGGAAGACTTGCTGTGGTAAATGGAACCATGAATTCTGCTTCTACTAAAAAATCCTGAAGGAGAACGTCCGGCCATCTGTTGGTGACCTCAAGCTGAAGCGCACTTGGGTTCTGCAGCAGAACAATGATCCAGAACACACCAGCAAGTCCACCTCTGAATGGCTTAAGAACAACAACATGAAGACTTTGGAGTGGCCTAGTCAAAGCCCCCACCTGAATCCCATTGAGATGCTGTGGCATGACCTTAAAAAGGCGGTTCATGCTGGAAAAGCCTCCAATGTGGCTGAATTACAACAATTCTGCAAAGATGAGTGGAACTAAATTCCTCCACAGCGCTGTAGAAGACTCACTGCCAGTTATCACAAACGCTTGATGCAGTTGTTGCTGCTAAGGTGGAACAACCAGTTATTAGGTTTAGGGGAAGATCACTTTTTCACACAGGGACATGGAGGTTTGGATTCCCCCCCTTACCATTAAAAACCTTCATTTAAAAACTGCATTTTTTGTCTGCATTTGAATCCCCACTCAGCCAGAAAATGTTGTCAGAGGAACTTCAACATAAAGCAATTTTCAAAATAAAAGTGGGTGTGAGATCAGTGTAGATGGTTGTATTGTTACGCTGCTGCTAATGAGGATGTTTGTTGCTGGGAGACACCAGGTCCAGGTCATTTTATTAAAACTGAAATGAGTAAAATGATTAGTGTAACTCGCGTTAACGTTGACAGGCAGCAGCCGGCGCATAAAATCAGCTTTCTGATTGGAGGAATCTCGTCTCTAAGTTTGTGCTTTCACTGCAAGCATCAACCAGAAGAATATGAGGCAGAACTTCTTACCACCAGTTTCACAGAAGACATTATTTCATGAAAAAGTCAAACGTTGGAACAGACGAGCTCGATGGCCTCGGTGGGATTCAGCTCGAGGTTGGTCTTAGTTTTCTTCTTGGCCAGTTTCTCCGGCTTCCCGTCAGACTTCAGGTAGCACTCCTTGCTGTGGATGACCTGAATGTACTGGTCGGTGCTGCTGTTCTGCTGGTCGCTGCTGGACGCCACCGAAGCCGAATCGGACTCGGTCAGCGGGGTCTCCAGCTTGGGCCTCAGCTTGCGCTTCACCTGCACCTCCGTGTGCCTGGATCTGCTCTGGGACTGGTGAGATCTTCCCGGGGACGGCATGTGAGACCTGGTTCTGGCCAGAAGAGGGTCAGATGCTCTGACGCTGGCCCGGGATGGAGACTGAAAGTCCAAATCTGGCCAGTGTCCCCCATCAGCCTCGTCCTCGTCCTCGTCCTGTGTCCCGTACGTGCCTTCTCTCCTGTCTTTGTGCCGTTCTCGGCGGTCTCCGATGTAGAACTGAGCCTGCTGGTGGAGGTCGGACAGGGAACGGGGTCGGCCGGTTTTTGCCAGCGGCCCCCGTCGCTGGGCTCGCTGCTGCTCTTCCTCCCGGTCTCCGGTGAGATGCTGCGACGTGTGGGACCGCTGAGGATGCGGCAGGTGGTGGGCGGTGTGGGCGGTGTAGCGTCTGATGTTGCGCGGGTACAGCTCCAGGATCTCTGCAGGCTCCTCCATCAGGTAGTGCCGTGGGATCCGTGTGGCGGAGCGCAGCAGTTTTTTCCGGGGCTCGTGCTCGTTGACGATGACGTAGCGGGTGTTGTGACCGCGGCGTCGGCCGTAGCTGTGCGCAGTGATGATCCCGGTCGCCTCCGCAGGATGTAGGGAGCGTACCATCTTCCTGCATGGGAGGGCAGAGCAGATGTGGTCAGGACTGCAGAGGTGTTTTACACAACGTGGTGGTGGGATTTAGACCTGTACACACCACCGAGTAACGGCCACGTGGAATTTTAGTCTGCTCGGATGTTAAGCAGAATCCAGTTTTCCTCTGTTTCTGACCGTAAACACTGTTCTACCTCCTCGGGCTGACGGCCTCATCGCTCTGCAGCTTCAAGCTTCTCCTTCAGAGCTCGGAGGCAGAGTCAAGCCAAACCAGTATTAACCCTGGTTTTCCAACGTGCCCTGTCTCAAGCTACGTCCTTTTCTTCGCTGCGTCTGCCGTATGTTTTTTCTGGTTTTGAGAACTCGAGTGACTGGTTTCTACTCCGGTCGAGTTTATCCCCACACAGCTCTGTCATTGGCTGGAGACGAATACACAATCTCAGCCCGGAAAAGTCCCAAATACGCCAAAACAAAGGCAAAAGACAACATACATTCAGGGGAGGGGGAGTTGCAAACAAAATCACCCCCTCATGGGAGTCATGGCCCAAAGATCCCTTTTAGCTGTAGCAAAGCTACCGCTTTTCTTCCTGGGGTCCACAAAATATATATACAGAAGGTTAAATTTTTCACTGGTGTTGGCGAGTAGCAGGTAAGAATGCGAACTTTTATTTACTTTTTGCGGACGTGACAAGTGATTATTGAGCCTGAAGCAGTGATGCTTCACCCGGCGCCCAGGCAGCGCAGCTACGTGAATCACTCTGGTCCAGCAAAGAGTTGGTTATAGAGCCAGGAGCCGTGTTTAGGTGGTGGAAGATAAAGAAATGTTTTCTTCCAATTAGCGCTGGTAGTCTGGTTCAAATCAGAGCTGGAAGCAGCTCGGTAGATAGGGGACCTGAGTACCGTACAGCGGTTTCTGTTGTCGCAAGTTCTGCTCGGGTCGGCGCAGGCAAAGTTGTTTTTAGCTGCTCGCAGGCCAGAGGCCCCGGCGGGAGGGGGGAACATTGAATCGCTCCGTAAACACTTTGTTTAGCCCCACGGGGATTCCGAAAAGCATTTATTGAGGTAAAAAAGTTACTGAGTTTACCTTTAACTTGTCCCGTAATTCAGCCGACCCCAAAGTTGCGCGTATCCTTGAGTTGCGTTTGGTCCTGAATTTCTGTCTTGATCTCCAAGACTTTTGTTTCTCTGCGCGCGAGATTTAAAGTCTAGTGAGGTTAGAACCGCCCACCTCCTTCATCCTAGTCCATCGTTTCTTGGTATCTTCATATGTGATAAATGATAATCAGGACCAAACCTTTTAAAGTAAATTGTGAGTTCTGTAGGGTGAAGCAAAATCACCTTCCACAGACCTCAATCTTGCTATTTGCGGCCAAAGTAAGTGTGACTGCGGACCTGGACCACACCATCCTCAAGCCCGGACAAGACTGAGTCCTGTCCAGGAGAGTAGCTGCTGGCTTATCGATCCGTCTGTCTTCGTCTCCGCGAGGACATCACTGCCGGGAGTGAACCCCCTGGAAGTTTCACCCAGCCGGAGGAACCCCT
Source organism: Atherinomorus stipes (assembly GCA_023101725.1). Lineage (NCBI taxonomy): Eukaryota > Metazoa > Chordata > Actinopteri > Atheriniformes > Atherinidae > Atherinomorus > Atherinomorus stipes. Next base: position 3,835 of record JALJCO010005999.1, on the reverse strand, counting down.
CAGACACACGTAAGACCTCTCACAGTGCTCTGTTACCCATGGTGTCTTGGCAGTCACGCATCAATTATAACTAATTATTCATTCGATCTAACTCTAAATTTTCCTCCAAATTGTAGATCCCAGTCGAATTCTCATTCTTATCCCCTTACAGAATTAGCTTAATTCATCTCCTATTAGATACTCACTTAATTTCATCTCATTTAATTAGCAATGCAATGACTAGAGGTTTTCATGTCTACTACTCAGAGGTTTTACTTATGATAATTTATGCGACCCCTTTTTACTATAGATTCATGCTTTTCCCTCCTTCTTGACTCTTAATGTGCTACAAAATTGCAAAGTTGTGCTGGATCTGCTTTGTGGCTGAATAAACCCAATGTGATTATTCCGAATCTGTGTCCTGAGTTTTCTGGGTGTATAATTTCACAGGTAAAAATCTTTTGCAGCAAGAACTCACGTGAGACTGATTTATCCAAATTTTAATTTTAATAAACCAATTTTTCAGGCTTTTCCCATGTCGGGCCTGAGCGTAAGCTAAATCACTAGACAGGGTGGTGCCCGAGGCTGTATTAATATTGATATTAATAGAAATATTGATATTAATATTAATATCATACATATAATCACTACAGAAGGAATGAGTGAATGAATGAATGAATAAATGAATGAATAAATGAATGAATGAATAAATGAGTGAATGAATGAATAAATTAATGAATGAATGAGTGAATGAATAAATAAATGAGTGAATGAATGAATGAATAAATGAATGAATGAGTGAATGAATAAATGAATGAATGAGTGAATGAATGAGTGAATGAATGAATGAATGAATGAATGAGTGAATGAATGAATGAATAAATGAGTGAATGAATGAATGAATGAGTGAATAAATGAGTGAATGAATGAATGAATGAGTGAATGAGTGAATGAATGAGTGAATGAGTGAATGAATGAATGAATGAGTGAATGAATGAGTGAATGAATAAGTGAATGAATGAGTGAATGAATGAGTGAATGAATGAATAAATGAATGAGTGAATGAATAAATGAGTGAATGAATGAGTGAATGAATAAATGAATAAATGAGTGAATGAATGAGTGAATGAATAAATGAATGAATGAGTGAATGAATGAATAAATGAGTGAATGAATGAATGAATAAATGAATGAATGAGTGAATGAATGAATGAATGAATGAGTGAATGAATAAATGAATGAATGAGTGAATGAATGAGTGAATGAATGAATGAATGAATGAGTGAATGAATGAATGAATAAATGAGTGAATGAATGAATGAATGAGTGAATGAATGAGTGAATGAATGAATGAATGAGTGAATGAGTGAATGAATGAGTGAATGAATGAGTGAATGAGTGAATGAATGAATGAATGAGTGAATGAATGAGTGAATGAATAAGTGAATGAATGAGTGAATGAATGAGTGAATGAATGAATAAATGAATGAGTGAATGAATGAATGAATGAAAAATGAATAAATGAGTGAATAAATGAATAGATGAATGAATGAATAGTGAATGAATGAATGGATAAATGAATGAATGAATGAATAAATGGAGTGAATGAATGAATGAATGAATGAATGAATGGAGTGAATGAATGAATAGAATGAATGGGTGAATGAATGAATAAATGAGTAAATGAATGAGTGAATGAATGAATGAATGAATGAATGAATGAATGAGTGAATAATGAATAAATGAGTGAATGAATGAATGAATGAATAAATGAGTGAATGAATGAATGAGTGAATGAATGAGTGAATGAATGAATGAATGAATAAATGAGTGAATAAATGAGTGAATGAGTGAGTGAATGAGTGAGTGAATGAATGAATGAGTGAATAAATGAGTGAATGAATGAGTGAATGAATGAACGAATGAATGAATGAATAAATGAGTGAATGAATGAGTGAATGAGTGAATGAATGAATGAATGAATGAATGAATGAGTGAATAAATGAATGAATGAGTGAATGAATGAATAAATGAGTGAATAAATGAATGAATGAGTGAATGAATGAATGAATGAGTGAATAAATGAGTGAATGAATGAATGAATGAATGAATGAATGAGTGAATGAATGAATGAATGAATAAATGAGTGAATAAATGAATGAATGAGTGAATGAATGAATAAATGAGTGAATAAATGAATAAATGAGTGAATGAATGAATGAATGAGTGAATGAATGAATGAGTGAATAAATAAGTGAATGAATGAATGAATGAATGAATGAATGAATGAATAAATGAATGAATGAGTGAATGAATGAATGAATGAATGAATGAATGAATGAATGAATGAGTGAATAAATGAGTGAATGAATGAATGAATGAATAAATGAATGAATGAGTGAATGAATGAATGAATGAGTGAATAAATGAGTGAATGAATGAATGAATGAATGAATGAATGAATGAATGAATGAATGAATGAATGAAATGAATGAATGAATGAATGAGTGAATAAATGAGTGAATGAATGAATGAATGAATGAATGAATGAATGAATGAATGAATGAATGACATTTTACTGAGTGGGACCATGAATGGAACTATATTGCTTTTATGGTCATATAACCAGCGTCCCAGTCACATGAAATGACTTCCAGTACGACCGTCCAGCCTGGACAAACAGCAGAAAGCATAAACACAGCATCACATACGGGACCGGGAAGACTGAGGATGGGGGGGTGGACGTGCTTCAGTGGTGTCAGAGAAGGAAGATGATGACATGAGGAGAGTTGGGTCGGTGAGGAAAAAGAGCATGAACACGAGTGCTGCTGAGTCAGGAAACAAACGCACCGTAACGATGACGCACATGCTCAGACTGACACCACAATAACAACAATAACAACAACACATCATGAGACATATGGTGGGAAGGAGGAGGAGTCCAGAGCCCCATGGGGGGGGGGACGCAGCTCCGGATGGGTGCATCCTTCTGTCCGCTGCTGGTTCCTGGTGGGAGGAGATTAAGGCCCGAGGGGAGACGTGAGACATGGCGAGGGGGGGCAGAGAGTCTGTTTGCATCCCTTCCAGGGCGAGTTGAGATGGCCAAGGCCATTTGTGGGGGGGCAGGTGGCAGATAGGACTTGTTGTCAGAGACAGAGTTGTTTGGACTCTACCTTCAGTCCTTCACTGGGCCGTGGTCCAGTTCTCTGAATCACGGTTCTCCTCCTTCGATCTGAACCGGGAGCTTCTCCAAACTGGTTCCATCACATCCTGCGTGCTCTTGAATTCGCACTGGGACTGAGTCTGAGTGTTCGGGCTCGGACAATCGCCTGATCGGACGCTTCACCATGGCTGCCTCTGCTGTTTCCCACAGACCAGGAACCGACCGACCAACCAGGAACCCCGTTAGCATCATCCCCAATAAGTAGGTATCCTCCACGTCCTCCACGGACAGATCAGAGAGGCATAAGACCCCCCATTCCTTCCAGGAATCCATGGTGTACCCCGCGGGACTGGTTCCGTCTGGACAAGATGCTGCCCCCCCCCCCCCCCACCTTGTCTCATGGTGGAAAAATTTTATCCTCGTTGCTGAAAGCCCAGCTGATCCATGGTGTGATTTAGGGTTCAGGAAGAAAAATGCAGTCTCAGTCTCTGACAGACAAAGAAGCAGGAGAGGAGAGAAGCGTCTGCACTCGCCATGATCCGGAAAAGAATGAGCATAATTCAGATACAGCTCCATCAGTACAGCACTCTTTTTTCCACTCGAGGTGAGACGCTGGTTTATATCTGCATTCATTTAATGAGTCCAACATTAAACGGACATTGTGTAATCGGGAGCAGCTCCATCGTACTTTTC
>JALJCO010005998.1:0-46244 GCA_023101725.1 Atherinomorus stipes | reverse complement strand
TAAACTAAACAACTGTAATGGTATCAAAGTCTATTACTGCAAACATACTTTTATAGTGTGTTTCAACATGAAAATAAAAAACATCATCTGGTCATCAGTGTAACTGAATACAGCATTCAGGTGAGTTTTAACATTTTTTGTGTGTGAAAGTAGCATTGATTGAATAATGAAATGGATGTGAGTTTAGGATGTAGGATATTAATGTGTCAGAGTGCCTCTTTTTCACTACTGCAGTGTTGATCTTATTTATATTTATTGTATTTGCATTTTCAGATGAAAAAATATCACAGAGTAGAAAAGTATGGCAGAAGTGCCGGTGACACGTGGGCAAAGGGTGTCCCTTTATTACCGACAGTTTAATCCACTGTTCAGATGATAACTCAAAACATGTGACACCCACAAATGTAGAGTCATGGAACACATTACTGAGAGCAGCTAAGATAAGAGGTGACAGCCCCCATCCTTGATCTTGCAAAAGACCTCCCTGAAGGTAACATACCATCAGGATTGTATCACCATGAAAATGTCGTAGCATCTTTACGATGAAGAAACTGCTTGATAACATTGCTGCAAAAGAAAGCTCTTCAGAAAATACTCTCAAAAAAGAATTAGGAAGATCTACCAGACAAGAACCACGAATATCAAAGGGTATATGAAGCTAAGTGTATCTTTTGTGACAAAGTCAGCAAGTATTTGAAAGGTCAAAGAACTAAAGAAAGTCTGACAAAATGTACAGAGTTAAGAGCAGATAACACTGTCAGGAGAGCAGCCGTGAGGAAAGGGGGATACAGAGTTGTTGGCTACTGTCAGTCGTGAACTAGTAGCAGCTGAAGCTCATTACCACAGATCCTGCTACAGAGCATACACAAAAGATATAGATAAAGACATTTGTTACATGGGCGAGGCAGAATCCTCATATGATGCAGCAGAAAAATGGCCCTCTCTAAGGTGTTTGCATATAATAGAGAAGACCTGATTGAACATCCTACAGTCGTCCCATTCACAGACCTGACCACCATGCTGGTTACAGAAATGGCTTTGTGTGGCATTACACAAGTGACAACTTCAACAAAGAAACACCTGCGTTGTAAGGTTGAAGCTGAATTTGGTAAATCTTTGCATATCATAGCAGCTGACACAGGAAAGCTACTGGTATATCCTGACAATTTGAAAATGGATGAACTTGTAAAAGTTTGCCAGGGACTAAGAGAGGAGCAGAACTTGTAAAGATTGAGCACTGACAAAGATGCCATTTCACAAGTGGCACTGAAAATCAGAAATGATATTCAGAATCAGAATCAGGATATTACTCAAGCATGGCCGCCACATGTCTCAGATCTGGAGAAGATGAACAGTGTACCAAAGTCTCTAGTAAAGTTTCTCCAGACGCTCCTAACAGGTACATCCACAGAGGGTAATAACCCATCCCAGAGGGTGCAACGGCTCACAGCACCATTCAGCCAAGATCTAGTTTATGCTGTTACCTCTGGCAGAGTTAAGCCTACAAAGCACGTTGTGTTGCCCTTTGCCGTCAAGTCACTGACTGGAAATGTGGAACTGATACAGATACTGAACAGACTTGGACATAGTGTGTCATATTCTCAGGTTGAAGAAATTGACACAGCCCTCTGTCTGCAGAAGCAAGCAGCCAGTGAAGATGCCATCATACTACCACAAAAAATCAAGCCTGGCCTGTTCACAACATTGGCACGGGATAATATAGACAGATTAGAGGAAACAATGAGTGGCAAGGGGACATCACACAGAGTAAATGGAATTGCTGTTCAAGCTAAGTTAACTGTTGATCCTCCTGCTGAGACCAGAGCTTTGCCTTGTATCCCGAAAACCAAGGTGAGAAGCATTGGAGCAGTTGAGATGGTGCTTCCCATTTACAATGCAGGAGAGCGTGCCAATCCTGCACTTGTACAGACACTTGATACTGATCACACCATTTTTCTAAAGGATGCAGTGAACAGAAACCACATGTGGCTGATGGCTCGTCTTTCCAGCAAAGATGTTTGCAGCTTGACTGGGTTCAACATCATCACCCACAGTGATACAAGTGTACAAGAAGACAGTATAGGCTATTTGCCAACAATCAATGCTCCTGCTACACAGCTATCAACAGTAAATGAGGTACTTAACCAGTCAATAAGCATTATGAAATCTCTGCAGCTCAACAACGTTGTTGTTATTTTTGACCAGGCATTGTATGCAAAAGCTGTTGAAATTACATGGAAACACCAGGAGCCGTTCAAAGGCATCATCCTAAGAATGGGGGTCTTCCATACTACCTGTGCCGTCATGGCAACAATCGGAAAGCGGTTTGGAGATGCTGGTCTAAGAGACCTTTGCATAGAAGCCGGAGTGATAGCTGATGGTTCAATCGCAGGGGTTATTGATGGTAACAAGTATAACCGCGCAGTAAGACTCCACAAACTGCTCTATGAGGCTTTCTTGAGACTAGCATGGAAAGGTTTCCACCCCTGGTTAAAAGAGAATCCCCAGGAGGATCTCTTTCACATGGAAGCAACACTGCAAGCAGTCAACAACCTGTGTGAAGAAGTATCACAGAAAAGATTTGAGGAAACCCTTGAGCAAGATTCATGTCAGCGCATCATGTCAGCGCATTGAGTACCTCAGCTACCTCAGAAAAGACAACGGTGCCCTGTCTGCCTTCTGGATGTCTTATGTAGACATGGTTGAGATTCTGCTTTGTCTTATTCGAGCAACACGAGAGGGAAAGTGGATGATGCATCTTTCAGCAATTAGAGCCATTATTCCATGGTGTTTTGCCTATGATAAGCTGAACTATGCCAGATATCTGACATACTACTATGCACATGTCTCGCCTGGAGATTGATCATCCCACTATCCATGCACACTTTTTAGAGGGTGTTTTTTCTGTTCAGCTTGGTGGGAACAATCCCTTTGGAAAAATTCCAGTTGACCAAGCAATTGAAGAGACCGTAAACAAGGATACCCAGACTGCCAGAGGAACAAAGGGTTTCAGCCTGAAAATGGGAGCAGTCGCAAGATACTATCTCACTTCAGAAAACAGAAGTCAGTATCTGAGACAACTCAGGAACATGACAGGCAACAAATCTACAAGGTGTTTCAGTCATCATGATCTACAGAAGCCCGGGATGGAGAAAGACAGGGCAGATGTGAATGCCTTCGTAGAGATTATGGAAAGCTGGGTAAACCCTCTAGGTCTACATCAGTCTGATATAATCAGTCTTTCCACAGGAATGCTGTGTCACCAGATATCGCCAGTGATCTGCTGCAAGCTCACCAGACTGGACAGAACGCATGTCAGAAGTTTAGAAGTGAACGTTTGGAGAAGGAGCCATCAGAAACTAAGCTCCATGATATAATGAAAAAGCAGAATCTGAAGACATTCTCAAGCATCATAAAAAGAGATAGAGGAGACCAAATATACAACAAGGACCTGGTCTTGAAAGCAGATAGAGATCTCTTTGGACGTATGATTATTGTTTCACAAAGTAGACATCTTCACCTTAAAGATGTCCTGGCTCATCCACTTGGTCCACTACCTTGGTCACTTTCAAATCCAGATGGTTCACCGAGAAAGACCAACAAGGCTGCTCTTGCTAGAGAGTTAGAGAAATCAGGATCAGCAGCTGAAGATATTGAAAATCACTGCGTGCATCATTGATGGAATGAGCCTTGTTCAGAGACTGAAAGGTGACGGCAAGACTTTTGGAGAGATTGCAGGTTCTGTGCTGAACCTGGCATTGCATGAAGAAGGAAAGAGTATGCGAATAGATGTTGTCTTTGATGTGTACAGGAAAACATCAATCAAGAATGCTGAGAGATGCCATCGTGGTTCCACAAGTAGCACTCAGTGGAAGAACATTGCCCTGGGACACAATGTTGTGCAGTGGAGAAAGCTTTTAAGTAATCCAGACAGCAAAACTGCATTGATTAAATTCATTGTGGACCAGTGAAGCTGCCCAAAAACCAAATCAAGCTTCAAGACAAGCAACTATTTGCAACCTGTGGAGAGACATGCTACCGTTTCGGGAAAAAAGATTGGAAAGTTGTGGAAGAGCTGAAGTCTTCCCATGAGGAGGCAGATACCAGCATGCTCCTACATGCCAATCATGCCAGCCAGAATGGCCATAAAACTACAGTGATTGTGAGTGAGGATACAGACGTCATGGTCCTTTGTCAAGGACACTGTAAGATGATTGACTGCACCATATATCTGAAATGTGGGACTCTCAATTGAACAAGATACATCAACATAAGCGGCCTTGCAGAGCTCCAAGGAGATGACCTTTGTGGTGCACTTGTAGGTGTCCATGCCTTTACAGGTTGTGATAGTGTAAGTGCTTTTGCAGGATGGGGAAAACTCAGTGCTCTTAAACGTCAAGAGAAACAGGACATTCCAAGAGTCCTTCAAATCCTTGGGAGCATCCTGGAATGTATCAGAAGAATTACAAAGAGATATGGAATCATTTGTCTGCAGGATGTATGCAGCATCATCTACCGTATGTGAGGTCAATGAGCTTCGCTATCTGCTGTTCTGCACAAAACGGGGTGAAGTGGAGTCCAGTTTTCTTCCCCCTTGCAGGGACTGTTTACAGCTGCATACGCAGCGAGCCAACTACCAAGCAGCTGTCTGGAGGGACAGCCAGACATACCAGAGCCAAATGGGCATGGATGGAAAACTGATGATAAAGGTATGCTTATAATAAAGTGTTAAACATCTTGTTCTAATGCTGCAATGTCATAGTTAATTTATGGACATTTGGGCCTCACACTGAAATAGATGACAAATAGCTCAGACAGCTTTACATGTAGCTTGGATGTTCCATTTATTCTTACAGGTATGCTGATGTTAGACTGGATACGAGGACCCCCAGCACCGATGGCTGTCCTGGAACTTATGGCCTGCAAATGTGGACGGACCTGCAAGCTTCCAGCCTGCTCCTGCCTTTCCAACAAACTGAAATGCACAGAAATGTGCAAACTGCAAACCTGCACCAATCAGCAGGAAGAGGAGGAGGATGCAGAAGTTTCTGTGACCATAGAAGACCATGATGATAATGATGATGACGATGATTAGGAGTGAAAAATAATAAATACAAACTGGAAACCATATCAGTGTTACTAAAAGGTGATCTTTAACTAAGTTTCCCCTTGGGAAGGTTTATCAAGTTAAAATATCTAAAAATATAACCAGAATTTGCCACCTTGGGTGATGCATGTGAAAATTGTCGCCTGGGCCATGTTCTACTTTCAGTCCCACAGTCATCCCTAATATTGGGATAATATGGGAAGATTATACATTTCCTGAACTGTTACAGTCCTGTGAGTATTTCAGTGTTTGTTATTGCTGTCAGGGTTGTTCCTGCTCCTCACAATACTTAAAAACAGACAACAGTTTAGGCGAAAATTGTGAAAAAAATAATTGTTGTTGACAGTTTCAGGAGTCCCTGTGACCTCTATTTTTATTAAACAGGTGTATAACTGGTTTTAAATGAAAGTGTTGAATCTCCCCTTTAAAATGATACCAAATATGTCCACATAAAAGATGAGGAAAGGTCTGAAAATGAGCCTTAAGTAGAACATGCACCAGCGCCTAGAGTGAAATTTCTTGCAGGGGTTGATGAACTTCATGTGATGATAACCATGACAAAGCTGCCACTTAGGATGGATCATACCAACATATCTGCTATGGACATGCACCTTTTCAAAAATTGGTGCTAGATTTTGCCTCCCTGAGTGGTACCGATAAGTGAAATTTAGGACTTTGGCCCATGGACTACACTGGTGAAACATGACTTTTCAGTCATTTCCTACCTGCGTCTTCAGTCCCTGCTCCATTTTGTCCATGGCACTGCCGGTGGGCTGGAAAGATACATTTTCAAAATTAGTATATGAAGTTGGAGGCACCCTTCCATTTGAATGTATAGTTTGCTTATTGTTGATCCAAAAAACAGTCACTTGGGGGGCAATGTACTCCCGGCCCATGTTGTCCCACAATTTCCAGGTTGATGCAGTCATTTTTTCATTCCTTTGGAAAAGAAAGATATTTCACACTTCGGAAACCATTATGTTTTTTAGAGCTTACTGTTCCTGACAATTACCGTCAAAACATAGACAGCCCTCCTGTGATCCGATGGGGATCTTGGGTGAGGGAGCGTCCCCTGCCGAACATCCTGTCTCTTTTCAGAAAGAAAACTCAAGGTATTATCTGATTCCTTTTGCATTCCATCACAATTCAACATCTTAAATGATCACATAACCCAGTATGGTCACAATACATTCTGACTGTAAAGTGTATGACTTTATTTTAAACATAAGAAATTGAAAAAATATGGAAACAGTATATATTTTTCTTTTTCCTTTTTTTTTGTGATCAAGTTTTTATTAGTTTGTGCATCACAAGTTCCAGTATTTTCCAAGTGCAGATTCCGTTGGGTGCACACTTCTTTTTTTTCCCACCATATGTGACAATGGGTCTTAAAATGTGAACATTTAAAACATAACAAATAATGAAACTACAGTAGACTTATACATAAATTAAAATAATAATAATTATATAAAAAAGTAACGATAATGATGGCAGTAATAGAAAAGTGATACAATGTTGAGGTTATACACACATCCACACACACTCACTCGCCCTCCCCATCCCTTCCCTGCTGTCCAGGCCCAATATAGCAGTATGGACACCACAGTATTTGTAAGGCCTTAAGAATAGTTACAACCAAAATTTGCAAATTTCCTCCATCAAAGACATCCACAGAAATAGCATTAAATACATATAATTATGTAAGCAAAAAACATTACATTAGAAATACATAGAATTATGTACATTTGATGAATAATTAGCAGGGCGTGAGACCATTTTCTCTTCATACAACAGTTGAATTTTGTTCTGCAGGTTTGACCAAATCAGAATATTTCCACTCTGAGCACCCTGAATCTGAGCTGCTGAGAGCTCCAATAGAGCAATCTCCTTAAATGAAGAGAGCCACTCCTTCACACCCAGAGGCTGTTTAAGTTTCCAACGGCAAGCTATCATCTTTTTTGCAGCTGTGAGACCAGCTAATATTTGGCGACGTTCATTGATAGTTAATTTTAGCAAAAGCAGCCTCTGTGTGTGGGGCAAGTCTCTCCCTGTTATATTTGACAAGACACAGACAACATTTTCCCAGAAAACGGTAAACCTGAGGGCACTGCCATACCATATGAAGAAAGGTCCCAATGGCATTATCTGAACAGAAATCACAATAGGGATTTTCTTTAAATTTCATCAAATATAATCTCCTTGGATATAGGTAGGCTCTGTGAATAAACTTATAATGGATCATTTGGTGGTTTGGATTCCTGGATGACAGAGATATATTAGACCAGATATGTGCCCAATTCCACTGCGAATGGTCTTTCAGCTCTACTCTCCAGAGTTGTTCAATGGGTAATTGTGTATAAGAAGCTTTAGTAATCAGTTTGTAGAGATCTGAGACAATGCCACTATTTTTATCTTCACTCAGAATAATATGGAGAGGGTGGCTTTCTAGAATACTTCCCCATGGGACGCCATAGGCACGCATAGCTGCTCGAAGCTGCAAATAAAAATAAAAAAGAAGTAGCAGGTAAATCATAGCTTTTCTGTAAATCTTGAAATTCCCTTAATCCATCTATATTCATTACATTATCTAGCATATAAACACCTTGGCGTTCCCATGGGGAAAAAGAGATCGGCTTTTGGCCTATTAGTAACTGGTAGTTGTGAAAAATTGGAGATTCCAGAAAGTACTTAGTGCTTATTTTCATGAATTGATTAACTTTTTCCCAGATAGAGACAAGGTAAGCAATGATTGGGCCATATTTAGTTTTTGCTGTCTTTAGTGGTATGTTAGAGTATATAAAGCTCTGCATAGTACATGGTTTAAGTAATTCTGTTTCGACTGGTCTCCATGAAGCAAAAAAGTATGGTTTCAGCCAGAGGGAAATTGAGCGTAAGGCAAAACACCATGAATACCATTCAAAATTAGGAAGACCAATGCCACCCGATGGTTTGAGTTGGTATAGCGTTAGGGCTTTTATTCTTGGCTTTTTCCCATTCCATAGGAAGGAAATTAGAGAAGCTTGTATTTTTTTCCAAAATCCTGGAGGTGGAGCTAGAGGTAGCATAGAGCTTAAGAAGTTAATGCGGGGCAGCACATTCATTTTTATGATTGATAGACGAGATTGTAAGGACATTGGGAAAGAGCTCCACCTAGTCACATCATTTCTTATGAAAAGCAGTGTTTTGTTATAACTATTATTGGTTAAGATTCCCACTTTCCGATATATGGAGATCCCAAGATATTTAAAACTTTCAACCACTGGAATATTGAAGGATGTCATGTCAATTGCGGATTCATTCAATGGCATAATTGCTGATTTGGTCCAATTCACCTTATAGCCTGATATTCTTCCAAATTGTTTAAAGGTTTGGAGAAGTAATGGTATTGATATGAGTGGGTTGCTTGTGAAAATCAGAATGTCATCGGCATATAGGGAAATATGATGAGGGGTACCATACACCATTATTGGTGCCACTTCTTCTGATTGTCTTATGAATTGAGCAATGGGCTCCAGTGACAAGCAGAAAAGGAAAGGTGATAGCGGGCAGCCTTGTCTGGAAGAGCGAGACACATTAAACCTGGGAGAGCAAGTATTGCCCGTTATCACAACTGCTGTAGGGTTAGCATATAATGTTTTAATCATAGAAATAAATCCTGCACTGAAGCCCATATGCTGAAGTACAGACCATAAATATCCCCACTCTAACCGATCAAATGCTTTCTCAGCATCTAATGAGAGAACAACATTTGGGTTAATGGTTTGGATGATGAATCTAAAACATGAAGTAGCCGACGTATATTATCTGAAGCTAAACGTGACGTTATAAAACCTGTTTGGTCACGATGTATGAGATGTGTCATGTGATGCTCAAGTCTCATTGCTAAGACTTTGGCGTAAGCTTTAAGTTCAGTATTTAAAAGGCTCAGAGGTCGATAAGAGGCACATTCATTAGGTGGTTTATCTTTCTTTCGTAGGAGCGTTATAATGGCTACATTTGAGCTGTCTGTAAAAGATCCTTGAGAAATAGAAAAATGTATCATTTCTATAAGTAGTGGGCCGAGCTGAGACCAAAAAGCTAAATATAGCTCTGGGGGGATCCCATCCAAGCCTGGAGACTTGCCTTTGTTCATACACTTTATTGCTTTAGTTAGTTCTTCCATTGTAATTGGCTGTTCAAGTGAGAGTGCCATTTCAGATGAGATTTTGGATAAATGGAGAGAATTTAGAAAGTCATTGCAAGCTTCATTATCATATATGGTTTCTGAAGTATAAAGTTGTTGGTAGAATTTTTAAAGGTGTTATTTATGCCAACAGGATCAGAAGTTACAGTGCCATCCTCTGTTAAAATTGCTGGTATATTTGCAAGCTGCTCACTATTTCTAATTTTAAGAGCCAGAAGACGACTGGGTCGAGCATCGTACAAATAGTACTTTTGGCGGGTCCGATGTAGTTGGAATTCCGCTTTCCGTCTCAGCAGCTCACTGAGTTTTTCTAATAGTTCCTATGTGTTTTGGTCATTTCAGGTGTAATTTGATTAAGCATTTCCTGTTCTATTAAAGCTATCTTGGTTTCTAATGAGTTAATTATCTTGTTCTTTTCCTTATTTAATCTGGAGGCAAATGATATGGTTTTATTCCGTATGCAACCTTTAACTGCTTCCCATAGAGTTCTTGGGTCCTCCACTGAGGGCTTATTTATATTAATAAAAAAATCCAGTTCTTGAGAAAGTTCAGTTTTAAAATCGTCATTTTGAAGTAAAGAAGTATTAAAGCGCCATCGGGGTGCTCTGGCCTGTCCGTTTTTTAGCTGAAGGGAGCATAACACAGCCTTATGGTCCGACAGTGGAAAGGATATCATTTCAGTATTGCAAATTAGCTGAAATGTAGACTTTGAGACAAATATATAATCAATCCTTGAGAAGGTTCCATGTCGCGCTGAGTAATAAGAGAATTCCCTTGAGGAAGGATTTGTAAGACGCCATGAATCAATTAGACTGAATTCTTTTGTTAATTCCTGCAGTGCCTCCGTGGCAAGTTTTTGATCAGAGCTTCCTGTTCCCCCTGCTCTGTCCTCTTGATGGAATCGCACAGCATTAAAGTCTCCACCTATAAGAAGCTGATAATCAAGGAGATCCAATAGAATAGATTTCAAAGAATCAAAGAATAATTTATCGAAGTTATTTGGAGCATAAACACAAATCAATGCAATTTTTATACCATTACATGAAATTTTGCAATAAGCAATACGTCCATCTCTGCTTCCTCCTATGCCAAGATTAGTGTAAGAAAAATTCCGCTTAATAGCGATAAGAACACCTTTACTCTTTGTGGTATAGCAGGAGGAAGCCACCACTTCATAGTTCTTGTTTCTGAATCTGTATACATCAGCTTCTAAGAAGTGTGACTCTTGAATAAATGCAAAATGGATGTTCTTCCTATGCAGCAGATCTAGAATGCTAGCGCGTTTTGTTGGAGAATTCATGCCACGGGCATTCAGTCAAAGTACATTTATTTTATCCATTTGTTGTCAGAGATAAAAAAAAAAAGCAAAGTATGACACAACAATGCCTGGACAGCCCCCGCCCCCGCCCCCCCTCCCCCTCCTCCACCCCACCCGTGCACACGCACGCACACACACACACACACACACACGAAAAAAAAAAGACCCATTGAAACCCATCCCCATAAACTAATATACCAGTAGCCATGGGCAGAACCTGGTCCCTGTCCTCCCTCTTCAACGGTTGCTAAACTCAAACGGGAGCTGCAATGCTATTTTCACCATTTATAATTAAAGTTTGTCCATAAAGTACATCAACAACTTTTAAATGAAAAATTATTACAGTAACAGAAGTTTTTTTTTAAATAGTTATTAATGAAAAATCAAAATCCCCCCTATGTTCCTTTCCTCTCTTTTCTTTTAAATTAGATGGTGCTGTAGCTCATACTCCATTAGAACTTTACCCCTAAAAAATTATAATAATAATAATAATAATCATAATCAAAGCACAAGCTTTGCAGGTAAAAATAAACGGGGTTAGAAGCGAGAGAGGGAGAGGGAGATCGAGAGAGAGCATAAACCCCAAAGCAGAGTAACCAAAAGGAAAAAAAAAGGACATGAGCAACAATCGTCCGAGGCAAAACGGCAGCACAACAGACTTAATTGATAATAGTCAGGGTTCTGTTAACTTATTATCATCCTTTCTCAACAGTGTTTTTGGAAGCCGCCAGAAAGCTTTCAGCCTCACCTGGCTCTTTGAAGATGTAGTTGTCGTTTCCCCGGAACAGCTTTATAGTAGCAGGATACATAAGGAAAGCATTGAAACCTTGGGCCCGAGCTTCGTGCATTATTTTGTAGCACGGTTTCCGGCGATTGGTTGTCGTCTCGCTGTAATCTGCAGCAAATTTCAGCTGTACTCCGGCCACTTCTGGAGGTTTTTTCCGGGCTTCTTTCAGCAAGACATCTATCGGTATAGCGTAAGAACTTCATGATGACGGGGCGCGGGCGCAGAGAAGCGGTCCTCGATGGTGTTAGGCCCAGCCGATGCGCCCTCATTATCTCTGGATTGATGAGCAAACCCCCCGGACCACACGCGAAGGTGGGGAACCAGCGCGGCATATTTTCCGTCAGGTACGCCAGCATGTTGGGGCCCTCGGATCCTTCTTTCAAGTTGAAGATAAGCAAATTGTCTCTTCTGGTTCTATCCTCCATCTCCACGATTTTTTCAGAGAGGGATTGCAAATGGTTCTTGTTTTGAGAAACACACTCTTGCAGCTGCATCGCTTCCGCGCGCAGCGTTTTTATGTCTTCCGTGTGACTAGAGAGGGTGGCGTGCATATTGTCAAGACGTTTCTCTAGTCTGTTGCTCCTGGCTTCAGATTTCTCGTCTGCCTCTTTGAAATACCTTGCCATAAGCTCCTCGATCGTCTTGGCAGGAGCCGCATTGTCTACTCCGAGTTCCTTATTCACTTCAGACATGGCGGCTTGTTTTGCAGCAGTGTGTTTCCTTGTTTGCCTCATAGGCATGTGAAATTGGCAATACGCTTGTAGTTTTATGCCTGCTTATTTTCTTTGTTTGTTTGTTTTTTTTGCCAAATGGACGTGTTAAAGTCGCATTGCTGTCTTACAATTCTTTAGGTTGAAGAGAGAGGACGCGGACGTGGCCATCTAAGCTGCCGCCATGACACCGGAAGTCCCAACATGCACCTTTTCAAAAATTGGTGCTAGATTTTGCCTCCCTGAGTGGTACCGATAAGTGAAATTTAGGACTTTGGCCCATGGACTACACTGGTGAAACATGACTTTTCAGTCATTTCCTATCTGTGTCTTCAGTCCCTGCTCCATTTTGTCCATGGCACTGCCAGTGGGCTGGAAAGATACATTTTCAAAATTAGTATTTTGAAAATGTGTATGTATAGTTGTGTATGTATAGTTTTCTTATTGTTGATCCAAAAAACAGTCACTTGGGGGGCAATGTACTCCCGGCCCATGTTGTCCCACAATTTCCAGGTTGATGCAGTCATTTTTTCATTCCTTTGGAAAAGAAAGATATTTCACACTTTGAAAAACCATTATGTTTTGACAGTAATTGTCAGGAACAGTAAGCTCTAAAAAACATAGACAGCCCTCCTGTGATCCGATGGGGGTCTTGGGGGACGAACCGTCCTTTGCTGAACATCCTGTCTCTTTTCAGAAAGAAAACTCAAGGTATTATCTGATTCCTTTTGCATTCCATCACAATTCAACATCTTAAATTATCACATAACCCATTATGGTCACAATACATTCTGACTGTAAAGTGTATGACTTTATTTTAAACATAAGAAATTGAAAAAATATGGAAACAGTATATATTTTTCTGTTTACACTGCATTATTCTTTTTTTTACCTCTGCACCATCCGGTGTCGCACATGTCCAAATCCGTAACTGTCTGGTCAGGTACAGTAGAGGTATGAGGATGATGGCTGTCGCCAGGCTCATAATAACCAAACCGATTTCTGAAGGGGAGAAATGTGGTTTTGTTGTAAACATACAGAAGAAAAAGAAATTTCCCTATGAAAATAAAATAAACGAGATAAGAAATGATGTCACACAAGTAGGAGTAAGTTAACAACTTGGTGGGAAAGAATTATCAATAAACTCCATTTTCTTTGAGACGGGACATTTTCTCATTAAACCCTAAAGATAGCAAATTACCATAACTATTTTTTTCCCTTTAGGAAAACTATTATTTAAGCAACAACTTTCAAGTAATGGATAATGACGTATTATACTTATAATGACTTATAATCATGTCAGGCAACATTTCAAAATAAAATTTTGATTCTGTATTGCAAGTTGAAACATTCAAGCCAAAGATCTGTATAGAGACTAGATTGGTCCCTCCCCCATTCTGGTGGAAGCTCTGGCGGCCATCCTAAAGCGGTCGACTGGCCAAAACACAGTGGGACTACTGCATTGCCGATGAAAATATCCTCAACAATATGCAGCCTACAGTTGTAAAAACCGATGTACTGTACAATTCAAAGAGGTAATTAACTTTCACAGGAGGCCACTCTGCTGCAAACACTTCAAGCAGATGACTGACAGGAGCAGTCAGACTGCCAGACCTGAGGTCACACTATCCGTTTTCAGCTTCCCAACTCTTCAAAAAAAGTGTATCATTCAGGCTTTTTGCATGCTGTATACCAAATATGCCTATGTTAATAATATGAACACCAGGGTTTATTTGGCTTCATTCACATTAGCATTTTTAACCTGGGATCACAGACTTGCATAATGAATCCCCCGAGGATTTATAAAGTATCTTTGATTTGATATATTGATATATACACAACATACACACTAGTAAAAAAAACATAGGGATTTTTTGGGATATTTACAGGATGTCAGAATGACCCACTCAAATGTTTCCAGGTTAAACTTTCCCTAAACTTTTGAATGTACATGTACTGTTAACTGTTCAACACTGTTCTCCAATAAGATGATTAAACACACACACACACGTACACACGTACACCTTTTATATTCATTCGTCCTTAAAATTATTCATACCCTCCAATTAAGGAATAGGCTAAATTTACACAAGTAATTCATGTAACAAGAAGCTAAAGAAACTAATAAGAAACAAAAATTACAAATGTATGATTTAGTGAAATAAAATATTGCTTTTGAATCGTGGTTGGAAATAACAATTATAAAAAACAACAAACAAAATTGTACCAGACACATTAGAGCATCTTTCCCACAAATAGTGGACCAACATACCTGTCAACAGGTGTAGACATCTTTGTGAACATTTGAGAAAACACCTGATTACAGTGATTGCCTCAAAGTGTTGCTCAATTTCACTGACTTGCACCTCTGGTGTGTTGGTCCACTGCTCATAAGAGAGGTGCTCTAATAAGACTGGGACAATTTTTTTTATTATCATTATTATTAGAATTCCATTGAACTGAAATTCTTAAAAAATTGTTTCACAAAATGTATTTAGTAATTTTCTTTATTTTTTATTTTGTTATTTGAATAACTATTGTGAATGTAGCATTTTCTTTCATTGGAGGATATGAATAATTTTGAGGACTGTATTTACCTTTAAAGTCCTTATTCTACTGACAATGTATATATATATATGTGTGTATATATATATATATATATATTTATACACACTGTTAGGGATTTCTGTAATGTGGGCAGTATTTTACTGTATTATCAACAGTAACATACTGTGAAATGTGTATGCAGTACACTATTGTAAACTGCATTGGATTGTGGGTAAATTCTCAGTCACTACTGCAATCGCCCTGTACTGTAAATTAAAATACAGTAGTTCCAGCGCTTGCAAAGAACTGACCAATGGCAAAAGAGATTTTTTTCATGTGTGTGTTCTCACCATGGTTCTATGGTTCTCACTCGCATTGTAAACATTCAACTGAAAGTCCACAATGAAAACTGATCTATCTCTGGAAAATATACCAAAGGTTAGTACCTATTTTTGTTCATCATTTCATATTTTTGAAACTTGAATGGTAATTGTATCATAGTATTATTAAGAGAGTAATGGCTTTCTTTTGTAGTGTATATTATTATATTATATGTCACTGAGTTTGGTGGAATATTTATTTATTTATTTTCATACATAAACACTCCCCCTCCCTCCCCCATGGAGGGCCTTCATTGTTTTAGTTATAGACTACAAACTTTCAAACTAGACTATTAGAATATATTTCTGAAGTATGCTATCATGTTTATGCATGGAGAGTGGGTAGCATAGTGGTAATGTCGTGGGCCTTCGTGCGGCAGACCTGGGTTCAGGTCCCTGACATGGCGCTCAAGTGGACCCGTAAGCAAGGTCCTCAACCCCCACCAACTGCTCCCTGAGCGTCCTCAAGTATGTATAGGTAAAGCCCGAACTCCCCCTAGGAGACCATAACAGTATATTAAAAAAGTACCTTTTTTAACAAGTTGGCCTCTGAAATTGTAGAATGACCACGTTTGATCTTCCCTTTCATTTACTAAAGGTCACGTGAATGTAGTTTCTCCCAAGAGAACATGGCAGATATCCCTTCAGTTTTTTGGTAGAAATTGCTATACTTTAAGATAGATTGTGACTACCACTGTTTTGATCACTTTTCTGGCAAGAAATATACTCTTTTTTTCACATTATCCATTCAGTATACAATCCATAGGTTTTTTGTTTCGACTGACATTCTGTCTGGTCTCTCAACAAAATTGTAAAACTATACGCTTTTCACTTTTTCACTTCTGTGGTTGCTACAATTTTAAGCCGGTGTTATTGTAATCAGGCCTAAACACAACTTAATCTCACAGAAGTACGTGAAATACACAGATTATATTGATGTTTCAACACTTATTTCTGGTTCAGGCACATAGGTAAATTAGACCAATATTTAGTCATTTTTTAATATCTTCATCGTAATTTCACCAATCAAACTGTGGCAGACTATTAAAGTTTCGATCTTTCTTGCTGTTATTTTGTGTCTGTGTGTGTTATTTCACCATCCAGAAGTAAACAGTGGTATCTCTGATAGTAAGAACTGGGGGCTGGATAAATGTGGAATATAAGATAAAGAGAAGAGACCCACACCCCAGAAATGGCTTCCAAAGCATTTTTAATTGGTAATGTTTTGGAACGCCATCGTTTTGTGTCAGAGAGATCATGTGCTCATTGTTTAAATGTGTTTCTATGGTAATGGTTAGTTAGCGTGTTTGACTAGTTACATCTTAATTTTAAACCGTAACCATTTATTAAGTCAAATACTAGAGGCACGATTAATGCACATTAGTAGTAGTTCAGCAATAAACAATGCTGCCATGTAACAGAGTATTTATGATAATAAAACCAAACATTCTATGTTCATATACACAAGAAAACTACATTAAATAGAGAGAAAAACAACGTGTAAACGCTGACTTCCAGCGTCGCCATAGCAACGTTGCAACAGAGTGCCGAGCTACGCCAGCTACAGTCACTTCTGATTGGTTCTCTCCGGTTCACTTCCTCCTGTTAGTCCCGCCTCTCGTCTCGCGTTGGACATCCGTCTCCAGCGGAGGAAGCAGACTGAGCTGCCGTGTCTCATACATGGCGTTGGTCAGGCTGGTGCACCAGGCTGATCTGTGACAGCAAATACTCCCCATGTTGCTTTAGTAGTTTTTGTGATCCAAGTTGTTCTCAGCTTGTTCGTCTCCAGTAGGTGCTTCTGATGATTATCAGCTTTGTTTTCCAACAAAGACCACAGGACTCCTTCTGTTATGTTAATAAGGAACTGTGTTGCTAAAATTCTCATCA
This sequence comes from Atherinomorus stipes, assembly GCA_023101725.1. NCBI lineage: Eukaryota > Metazoa > Chordata > Actinopteri > Atheriniformes > Atherinidae > Atherinomorus > Atherinomorus stipes. The sequence goes on along the minus strand of JALJCO010005998.1, from coordinate 29,325 downwards.
CCTTTTTTCTTTTTTCAAATAGATGGAGCCCCGTTTTTTCAGACGGGCTGATGGAAGCCTGCAATTGTCTGACTCCACTGAGGAAATGGAATTTGAAAAAGGCCAACCAAGGAAAACCATGGATGCGACCTTTGACCCCAGAGGCTGTAGAGGATAAAGCTCAGAGCAACCGGCTGCACCATAAAGTTGATCCTGCCAACGGAAGACACTTGCTGGGTTTTTCCGGAATGCAGTTTGGTGTTTTCCGTGGCCAGACATTGAAGTGGGTGCTGGAGAATGCTCTTGGGAATGCTGCTTATGTTGTGGTTTCCATGAAGAGGGATCCCTTGGGAGTCAGTAAAGATTCAAGAGAACATGCCTACAATAAGCAGTCTTTCAGGGAGTATGTAGAGCTCTTTCCTTCTGGAAGAATTGCCATGAAGGAACAACAGCATGTTAACAAAACAAACCCTAACCCAGCCACCACCCAGAAGAGTTCTCCTCAGAGTGCACAAACAAAGCCTCCTCTTCCCCAACGCTTCTCTGCCTCCTCCTTATCCTCTCTCTTGAACATGGAAACACCAACAGAGCAAAGCCTGACCAAGATGGTGAAAAAGCTGACATCTCCCTCCAAAGTTAAACCTTGTAAGGAAACTTACAACTACGTGGATTATAATTTCTTCTTAGACTGCCCTTCTGTCGTTGTGATGCCTTTTCTTCTCTTTTTTTGCAGCTCTGACGCATGCACGAACACGGCCCTCATCCACCATCAGTCGCCCCACTGACTGATTCTCCAATCCCAGGACCATCATCTGACTTTGTGGAGGAACCTCCATCCACCTCTGCAATCCCAGCCCCCCCCCCACCCCCACCCCGCTTTCACCAACCCTGCTTCTGATCCTGATGACTCCACTTTGCTGGCAGAGGTCAGAAGATGGGAAGAGGACCAGATGACAGGTTAGTCAACCTGAGAACATCATTTTTGATTTAAAAAATTCAGACTTTGATCAATATTTTTCTTTGTTAATTTATGTTTTTGCAATTGTTTTCAATTAATGTGTATATATGTATATATATATATATATATATATATATATATATATATATATATATATATATTAGGGCTGTAACGGTACACAAAATTCACGGTTTGGTATGTACCTCGTCTGTACACAGGTGACGGTTCGTATTTTCCTTGGTATAGTAATGGAAAAAATACACAAATATTAACTGTCTTGTGTTTTATCAACAAGTTCACTAAAATTTAACATCACAGCCGAGTTCATACTACACACCCGAACCAGTGTTTTCCCTACCAGACCCAGCACCGCCTACAAAGTCAGGTTCAGTATCCTGATCTGGTTTTCTATCCAGCACCAGCTCACAAACTGGTTCCAGGTCTCATCTCCTCTAGAACAGGTTTATATGGAGCTTTTGGATTAAAAACTAAAATGATGTTAGTCATCAGATTTACATGACAGCATGTCACAGCTGTTCTGAGTTTGTCTGTGATGCAACCACCCACAGACACGTGCACGTCCACGGGATGAGCGTGCATGGCGCCTCAGGCAGAGCGTACATCTGAAAACACGCCAACAGCTGAAACTCAGGCACAGATACAAGTTTTAAACTCTACCGAGAAGGTGAAGATTGCAGTACTCGCTCTCCTCTTCACCTGCTGATGTGCTGAGAACGCGCACGTGGCGGGAACGTGCACAGCGGAGTTGCAGAGTTTGTGAATAATACACCACTCAGCAGAGATGATCTGTAGTTATAGATTTTCAGCACAGTGGCTATCACCTTCTTCAGGTTCGCTCAGCCCTGAGCTTACACACACACACGATTTATATCTATATAGATGTGTGTGTGTGTGTATATATATATATATATATATACTGTGTATATTGATGCATCGCATAAGTTTTTCATGCGTTTCTTTATGTTGACATTTTTATGTTGAGGGTTTTAATTTTTTATCTTTGTGTCTGCATTTAATATTGTAGCACAGAGAGTCTGTCTTCCTGCTGGCTGGATAAAGACACTACCTGAAGTAGATCAGAAGTGGATCTCAAAGACTTTGTTTAAGTGGTCACCACAGCGAAACCCCGAGTTGGACTTCAGCAGAGTGGACAAACTTTGGTGGTATCCTCCACAGGCACCCTTGCAGACTAAAAATGCCCCTCGACCAGAGAACTACTTTGGTCATCCCCTGTTCCTCTGGATGCCTCAAACTGTGGCAAGTAAAGCTGATGTGTCCTCATTCAGACTGTCACAAAGAGCCTCTGTATTCAGCTGGTCTGCATCAGAAGATCAGACAAGTGGTGAGTTTGGGCACAATATATTTTATGGCATCTGAATATCTTGCCTGCAACAGATACAAGAGGAAGGTCATAAGCTGGAGCCATGGCATCGGATCACAACTTGATGTGGGGCACAGGATGCAGTTTCCCTGTTTATTAACATCCAAACTTGCTTGTGATATGGAGGTTGTGACTTTGATGGGCCAGAGGGGCTTGGGAAACAGCAGCAGTCAGATCCAAAGGAAACTGCAGGAGCGGCACTCTGAAATCTGGCTGCAGAAGACGCTGCAATATCTGACGGACTGCAAAGGTGTGAAAAGTGCTGCAGAGAAGGGTCTGATCCACTCCGTTAGATTTCCATCCGCACCTGCCATGCTTCCTGTTCCCAAACACAGATGGCTGATGCAGGTTTACGCCCAGGATGTCCTTCAGAGGCTGGAGGAAATAAAAGCATCCATCACATCCCACCTTGGCTGCATTTTAAAGATGGACTCAACCAAAAAAGTTGATCGGAAGCTTGCAGGAAAGAGTTTTGGCACTGCGACCTGGGTCACCAATGTTGGGAATGAGCATGGGCAGGTTCTAACGTCTGTGCTTGCTGCCAGTGAAGGGTTTAGCCTCGGACCTATGATTGACGGGCTCATCAGGAGGTACAGAATGGCTGGAGCGCCTCCTCCTGACGTGCTGTATGTTGACAGAGACTGCTGTGGAAACACCTTTCTCAGGAGGATGATTGCAGAGTGGAAACACCTGAACATCCGCCTTGACATTTGGCACTTCATGAGGAGGTTTGCAGTGGTGATTCACATCAGCTGTAGACCACTTTCATGAGTCGCCTCAGCCACTGTATTTTCAGTTGGGATGAAGAGGACCTGAAGGCTCTTAAAGTGGCAAAATGTGCAGAGTTAGCAGGAAAAGGCCGAAACCCGTCCGAGGCTGATGTACTGCGCGCCATCAGTCAAAGTGAGCTAGCTCTGCACTGCAAGAGGACCACCCGCGGGGTTCAGGAGACACAGATTCTCATTGACAGACTGATCCAGTCCTTGGATGGGGACAACGGTCGGGACACTCTGGGAGTTCCACTGATCAACTCGGTACGAATGAGTGAAATCCTGAAATCCCAGAGAAAACACGTGGCCTGCATCCAGGATCCTCCAGGGATCCAGCTGTACCTGCAGACAGGAACTGTCCTTTTTTTTTTTTTTTTTTTTTTTTACTTGTCCTGTCCAGCATCGAAGCAAGCAGAATGGAAATCTGATTGCTTTATTTTGTTGAACAGTTTTGCTTTACCAAGCGGAGCTTTATGAACATAAGGCTCCACTTGATATCCTGTTTATTTATTTTATTTCTTTAATTAAACATTTGTCTATTACACCATTCCATTTCATACTGCTGGGCCTGACAAGGGAGAAATGAAAGTTAACAGAGGTAATGATAGAAAGTGGAACAGAGAGAAAGGAGTAAGGAAGAGGAAGAGAGAGAGGGAGAGAAAACATGAATCCACTTCCACAGTTCACTGGTACATCTGTACCGAGATCCCTAAACAACATTCCAAGGTCTCTGTCGGAAAACAAAACAAGCAATCCCCTACAGGAGGACCTGCAGGTGGCTTAAATATCCTCAGATCATACAAACACACGCAGAACTACGCAGAGAAGAGGTACAACCTAGTCAGCGCAATGGGAAGCAGAGAAGAGGTACAACCTAGTCATCGCAATGGGCAGCAGTGTCAGTGTCAACATGCATAATAAAGGGTCTCCATGGTGATACAGTCATGCAGATGCAGCCTCGTCTCTGCAAGGAGGAGGAAGCCCGCAAGGCTCACGACCCAGGTCCCCAGCAGCCACCCAGAGACCCAGATCCCAGCTGCCCCCCCCAAAGAACGGACATGCATCCCCCCGAAGGGCGGCAAAAGGCCCGTCGGAGCCCCCCGCGGTCTGGGGGCCCAGGCCCCAGCGGACCAAGACCAGCAGCCGCCGACGCCACCAGGCGCCGGGCGCCCCCCGGGGCCCAGAGAGCGCCGGGCCCAGGGCCCAAGCGCCCAGGAGCAGCCACCCCCCCCCCGACCCGGGCGGCCCAACTGAAACCCAGGAGGACTGGACCCCCAGATGACACCCCCCCCGCGGGCAGGCCAGCCCCCACCCCAACGTCTCTGCCCCACACACCTGATACCAGGGCGCCACCACCTCTCCCACCCCCTACCCCATCACCACGCTTACACACACACTCCCCACACACCTACCCCAACACCCCCATGTACTCCCCCCCACACACACATACACCCACCCACTCCGCTCTCCGACCTTACATACCCACACTCACTCCTCCCTCCACCCCCAACACTCTCCTCCCTCTACCGTCCACACCTACCCCCACCTCCTCATACCTTCTAACACACACATGCACTCCCCCGACATAACTGCAACAACCCCTCCCTACCCCCCACACATACGCCCCCACCTCCCTATACCCCCAATACCCCATACAATCCCCCCCTTACATGTCCAGCCCCGCCCATCCCTCTGACCTTTCACACTCCCGCCCTTCCTTCCTTCAGCCCCTCATGACCATCCCTACTAGAAACTCACGAGCATGCCCCTCCATCCCCCCTTTCCTCCAGCCCAAGTTCCTCCCTCCCACATTTCCTCTTTCACACTCTCATTCATTATTCTCACATACCCACCTCGCTCTTGCCCATGCCCTCGTGCCTCCTGAGTGGTAGCTCGGGCCGGGGAAGGAGCCGTGAGCTCCAAGCCCCCAACACATACTGCTCCTCAGTGCTCCTCAGCTGTTCCTGCTCCTCAGCTGTTCCTGCTCCTCAGCCGTTCCTGCTCCTCAGCCGTTCTTGCTCCTCAGCTGTTCCTGCTCCTCAGCCGTTCCTGCTCCTCAGTACTCCTCAGCCGTTCCTGCTCCTCAGCCGTTCCTGCTCCTCAGCAAGTCCTGCTCCTCAGCAGTTCCTGCTCCTCAGCAGTTCCTGCTCCTCAGCTGTTCCTGCTCCTCAGCTGTTCCTTCTCCTCAGTGCTCCTCAGCTGTTCCTGCTCCTCAGTGCTCCTCAACTGTTCCTGCTCCTCAGCTGTTCATGCTCCTCAGTGCTCCTCAGCTGTTCCTGCTCCTCAGCAGTTCCTGCTCCTCAGCTGTTCCTGCTCCTCAGCAGTTCCTGCTCCTCAGTGCTCCTCAGCCGTTCCTGCTCCTCAGCAGTTCCTGCTCCTCAGTGCTCCTCAACTGTTCCTGCTCCTCAGCAGTTCCTGCTCCTCAGCCGTTCCTGCTCCTCACCTGTTCCTGCTCCTCAGCTGTTCCTGCTCCTCAGTGCTACTCAACTGTTCCTGCTCCTCAGCCGTTCCTGCTCCTCAGCCGTTCCTGCTCCTCAGCTGTTCCTGCTCCTCAGCCGTTCCTGCTCCTCAGCTGTTCCTGCTCTTCAGCCGTTCCTGCTCCTCAGCTGTTCCTGCTCATCAGCAGTTCCTGCTCATCAGCCGTTCCTGCTCCTGAGCCGTTCCTGCTCCTCAGCAGTTCCTGCTCCTCAGCCGTTCCTGCTCCTCAGCCGTTCCTGCTCCTCAGCCGTTCCTGCTCCTCAGCTGTTCCTGCTCTTCAGCCGTTCCTGCTCCTCAGCTGTTCCTGCTCCTCAGCAGTTCCTGCTCCTCAGCTGTTCCTGCTCCTCAGCAGTTCCTGCTCCCTCAGTGCTCCTCAGCCGTTCCTGCTCCTCAGCAGTTCCTGCTCCTCAGTGCTCCTCAACTGTTCCTGCTCCTCAGCAGTTCCTGCTCCTCAGCCGTTCCTGCTCCTCAGCTGTTCCTGCTCCTCAGCTGTTCCTGCTCCTCAGTGCTACTCAACTGTTCCTGCTCCTCAGCCGTTCCTGCTCCTCAGCTGTTCCTGCTCCTCAGCTGTTCCTGCTCCTCAGCTGTTCCTGCTCCTCAGCTGTTCCTGCTCCTCAGCCGTTCCTGCTCCTCAGCTGTTCCTGCTCTTCAGCCGTTCCTGCTCCTCAGCTGTTCCTGCTCATCAGCAGTTCCTGCTCCTCAGCTGTTCCTGCTCTTCAGCCGTTCCTGCTCCTCAGCTGTTCCTGCTCCTCAGCAGTTCCTGCTCCTCAGCGGTTCCTGCTCCTCAGCTGTTCCTGCTCTTCAGCCGTTCCTGCTCCTCAGCTGTTCCTGCTCATCAGCAGTTCCTGCTCATCAGCCGTTCCTGCTCCTGAGCCGTTCCTGCTCCTCAGCAGTTCCTGCTCCTCAGCAGTTCCTGCTCCTCAGCAGTTCCTGCTCCTCAGCCGTTCCTGCTCCTCAGCGGTTCCTGCTCCTCAGCAGTTCCTGCTCTTCAGCCGTTCCTGCTCCTCAGCTGTTCCTGCTCATCAGCAGTTCCTGCTCATCAGCCGTTCCTGCTCCTCAGCGGTTCCTGCTCCTCAGCTGTTCCTGCTCCTCAGCCGTTCCTGCTCCTCAGTGCTTCTCAGCCGTTCCTGCTCCTCAGCTGTTCCTGCTCCTCAGCCGTTCCTGCTCCTCAGCTGTTGCTGCTCCTCAGCTGTTCCAGCTCCTCAGCCGTTCCTGTTCCTCAGCTGTTCCTGCTCCTCAGCCGTTCCTGCTCCTCAGCTGTTGCTGCTCCTCAGCTGTTCCAGCTCCTCAGCCGTTCCTGTTCCTCAGCTGTTCCTGCTCCTCAGCAGTTCCTGCTCCTCAGCTGTTCCTGCTCCTCAGCTGTTCCTGCTCCTTCCTTCCTGTTGTTTGTTTTTCACTAGGATTCGGTTGGCCCTGATAACATCGAAGGTTATGGAGCAGTGCAAGATTTAGCAGATCTCTTAGTTGGACTTAGAGACCATAGTTTTGCACTGACTCAAGAGGAGTGGACTGAGATCATCACTCTGTGGCAGGCATTGGGGGAGTACGCTAAAAAGAAAACATCGCACCCAACACGCCACCAGACCAGCCTGAGTAAGGGAAGGTACGGAGCTACCAAGAAGATTGTGGCTCCCCTACACAAAAACACGCCTCTACACAAACACACCCCTTTACACAAACACACCCCTCTACACAAACACACCCCCCTACACAAACACACCCTTTTAAACGAACACACCCCTCTACACAAACACACCTCTTTACACAAACACACCCCTCTACACAAACACACCTCTCTACACAAACACACCCCTCTACACAAACACACCTCTCTTACACAAACACACCTCTTTACACAAACACACCCCTTTACACAAACACACCCTTTTACACAAACACACCCCTCTACACAAACACACCTCTTTACACAAACACACCCCTCTACACAAACACACCTCTTTACACAAACACACCCCTCTACACAAACACACCCCTATACACAAACACACCTCTCTACACAAACACACCATTCTACACAAACACACCCCTCTACACACACACACACACCTCTTTACACAAACACTCCCCTCTACACAAACACACCCCTCTACACAAACACACCCCTTTACACAAACACACCTCTTTACACAAACACACCCCTTTACACAAACACACCCCTCTACACAAACACACCCTTTTACACAAACACAACTCTTTACACAAACACACCCCTCTACACAAACACACCCCTTTACACAAACACACACCCTTTTACACAAACACACTTCTCGACACAAACACACCTCTTTACACAAACACACCCCTCTACACAAACACACTTCTTTACACAAACACACCCCTCTACACAAACACACTTCTTTACACAAACACACCTCTTTACACAAACACACCCCTCTACACAAACACACCCTCTACACAAACACACCCCTTTACACAAACACACCTCTTTACACAAACACACCCCTCTACACAAACACACCCTTTTACACAAACACACCCCTCTACACAAACACACCTCTTTACACAAACACACCTCTTTACACAAACACACCCCTCTACACAAACACACCCCTCTACACAAACACACTTCTTTACACAAACACACCTCTTTACACAAACACACCCCTCTACACAGACACACTTCTTTACACAAACACACCCCTCACACAAACACACCCCTCTACACAAACACACGTCTCTACACAAACACACCCCTCTACACAAACACACCCCTCTACACAAACACACCCCTCCACAAAAACACACCCCTCTACACAAACACACCTCTCTACACAAACACACCCCTGTACACAAACACACCCCTTTACACACACACACCTCTTTACACAAACACACCCCTCTACACAAACACACCCTTTTACACAAACACACCCCTCTACACAAACACACCTCTTTACACAAACACACCCCTCTACACAAACACACCCCTCTACACAAACACACCCCTCTACACAAACACACCCTTTTAAACAAACACACCCCTCTACACAAACACACCTCTTTACACAAACACACCCCTCCACACAAACACACCCCTTTACACAAACACACCCCTCTACACAAACACACTTCTTTACACAAACACACCTCTTTACACAAACACACCCCTCTACACAAACACACTTCTTTACACAAACACACCTCCTCTACACAAACACACCCCTCTACACAAACACACCTCTTTACACAAACACACCCCTCTACACAAACACACCCCTCTACACAAACACACCTCTTTACACGAACACACCCCTCTACACAAACACACCCCTCTACACAAACACACCCCTCTACACAAACACACCCCTCCACACAAACACACCCCTCTACACAAACACACCTCCCTACACAAACACACCCCTCTACACAAACACACCCTTTTACACAAACACACCTCTTTACACAAACACACCCCTCTACACAAACACACCCCTCTACACAAACACACCCTTTTACACAAACACACCTCTTTACACAAACACACCCCTCTACACAAACACACCCCTCTACACAAACACACCCCTCTACACAAACACACCCCCTCTACACAAACACACCCTTTTACACAAACACACCTCTTTACACAAACACACCCCTCTACACAAACACATCCCTCTACACAAACACACCTCTTTACACAAACACACCCCTCGACACAAACACACCCCTCTACACAAACACACCTCTTTACACAAACACACCCCTCTACACAAACACACCCCTCTACACAAACACACCTCTTTACACAAACACACCCCTCTACACAAACACACCCCTCTACACAAACACACCCCTCTACATAAACACACACGCTCCTCAATCTGTTCCCTACACTACACAGCAGTATCAGCAGTTTCAAAAGAAAATCTGTGAAGAAGACTCACATTATCATTTGCAGCAAGTGCAATGAGAACAGCCCCTCACTGGGAATTATCTTTTATTATTATCATCTCTGTTACATTTGTAAATAGGTGTTTTTACTGTGGTAAAAATGTTTGTCTTTTAAACATTTGAAAATAGCCTTTTAGGATAACAGTTTAGATTTTATTGTGTGAGGACGCCTTTTAAAAATCTTTATTATCCTAATCTGTATCTTCTTTCATTTCTTTCTTTTTACTGTATTTATTCTTATTTTTTATTTATATACATTTATTTTTTATTATACTTGTTTTTTTCTACAGGGTTTATGATTATTATTTTGACTGGGATTTCTATTTATTTTGTTTGTGTTTCAGTTAGCTTATTCAATGGGAATTATTATTACTGTTGTTGTTATTATTGTCAGTTCCATTTGTAAATAGTTGTTTTTTTCTGTATTAAAAATGTTTGTCTTTTAAACATTTTCAGTATTTAAAAATTGCATTTTATGACAGTGCACCTGAAGTAAGCGCAGTCAGGAGGGCTTTATATAGTTCTTTCAGACCTTTCAACCTTTTCATGGATGGTGGTCACTACAATGGCCTTACAATTAAAAAATAAACCATTAACTAGACATTAGTAATTTTAATTTCTGTCTATTGCTGAAGAATACAGGAATATAATGTGGATAAGTATTTTATTGAATTTCAGGTTACATAAATACACAACTGGTACACCTGGGATAAACAGAAATGTGTAAACAAATTAATATAAACAAAAATAAACTAGCTGGACAATAAATAATGAGCTAATACTCTCTCACACAGTGTGTGTATTTCATATATATATATATATGTATACACATCTGTGTACTGTATTCTGTTACAATAAGTACCGGTCAAAGGTTTGGGTACTCTCTTATTGTATCAAACGGGAAAATGTGTCAAACTTTTAACTGTTATTAAAATGGCAGTAAAATATTACAATACTGTTAGAAATGATCATATACAGCATAAAATAATAATAATAATGACTTTTATTAATAAGCGCCTTTCTGAACACTCAAGGACACTGTACAAAGCTAAAAGACATATCAGTAAAAGTGAAAAGATAATAAAAACAACAAATAAAAACAGACATAGACCAAAATGATATGAGAGACTTTGGAGAAGAAGCCATCCTGAACAGATAAGTTTTGAGTCTAGATTTGAAGAGAGGTAGATAATGGTGTCAATGTGTGTGTGCGTGCATTTGCTGAAAATGAATGTGTAACCATGTGCTCCCTTCCCTCACTCACCTGGTCCCTCTTTGGTTTAATCATGTGGTAATTCTACATAAACATTGCTGATCTCGGTTATGTACACGCTTAACCTTGATGAAATTCAATTTTCCGACCTCCGTTTGTGAATGAAGATGAACAGTGTTCTGTATAGTCTCGATTGCGGGGTCTCCCATTTCAATGTGGTTTTGAGACAACACACACGTCATTGTCGTGACCTCGAACGCGCGACCTCAGGTTGTTTTCAGATATATGGTCACTTTACCTCGACGCTGGCCTTGGCGCAGGTGATAGCAAGTTCACCTTTCAACCCAACGCTCCTGGGTTCAATTCCCTTCTTATTTGATATACAAAACTAGGAGAATTAAGTTATCTGCTTATTATGGAGACCAGGAGGCCACAGCCAGACAGCCCTTCACTCCTGGATCCAGCTGGACACCCCCTGATGGCAAGATGCCTCCTCATATCTTACAACCAATCAGATCAGACTTAGGTTATGTTTAATTCTAATATTTCTAAAAGAGTTATGGAAACAATCCATCACCAGAAGAAACAAGGCCCTAAGAGAATTAATCAATAACAGAGAGATTATAATCAAACCGGCTGACAAGGGGAGCATGGTGGTGGTAATGGACAAAAAACAATACTTATGGGAGGGATACAAACAATTAAGGAATGAAACTTATTATCAAAGATTAGATAAACCAATTTATTTAGACACCTTCAAACTAATTAAACCTATATTTCACAAACTTTATGAGAAAAAATATATTAATGCAAAACAACGCGATTATTTAAAGGGAAACTTAGTAACTTTTTTACCTCAATAAATGCTTTTCGGAATCCCCGTGGGGCTAAAAGTGTTTACGGAGCGATTCAATGTCCCCCCCCCCCCCCCCCCCCCCCCCCCCCCCCACCGGGGCCTCTGGCCTGCGAGCAGCTAAATACAACTTTGCCTGCGCCGACCCGAGCAGAACTTGCGACAACAGAAACCGCTGTACGGTACTCAGGTCCCCTATCTACCGAGCTGCTTCCAGCTCTGATTTGAACCAGACTACCAGCTCTGATCTGAACCAGACTACCAGCGCTAATTCGAAGAAAACATTTCTTTAGCTTCACACCACCTAAACACAGCTCCTGGCTCTCATAACCAACTCTTTGCTGGACCAGAGTGATTCACGTAGCTGCGCTGCCTGGGCGCCGAGTAAAGCCTCACTGCTTCAGGCTCAATAATCACTTGCCACGTCCGTAAAAAGTAAATAAAAGTTCGTATTCTTACCTGCTACTCGCCAACACCAGAGAAAAATATAATCCACGGCATATTTACCCGCAAATCGCGGGTAAAACGTCCCGTTCCAGAAGAGACAGGTCTTTGCTTTGAGCAGAGGGAGACGAGGTGCTGCTACCAACACAGCAACGTAGCATCAACAAGCTAGTAAACGCTTAGAAATAAATCCAGGGATCAAAATAGAGGAAAGACAGGTAGAGGTGGGGGTGTAGGGGGGGTTGAGCGAGACCTACAGGTCCGCTGAGTTTATAGATTATTACATAAACCCATTATCAAATAAACATAGCAGCTTTATCAAGGACACCTATGATTTTATAGATAAAATCAAACACTTAAAGATTCCTGCTAACGCCATATTATTCACCATAGATGTAGAGAGCTTATATACTAATACAGACATTAAAGAGGGCATCCAGGCCATTAGAAATATATTTATTAAATATTCTGACAAAAAGAGACCTGATAAGGAGCTATTACAACTATTAGAAATAAACCTAACCAGAAATGATTTTGAATTTGATGGCAATTTTTTCCTGCAGATCAAAGGCACAGCAATGGGGAAGAAATTTGCTCCAGCTTACGCTGACATCTTCATGGCTGAGTGGGAAACTTCTGCACTGGAGAAATGCACCAAAAAGCCCATGCACTATTACAGATATCTTGATGACATCTGGGGGGTTTGGACACACTCCTTACAGGACTTCAACACATTCCTGGAAACATTAAACAATCACAATCCCTCCATCAAATTAAAGGCCACAATGGATCACAACACAGTAAATTTCTTAGACACAACCACATTCAAAGGATCCACATTCACTCAACACAACCGACTGGACGTTAAAGTCTACTTTAAGGACACAGACACGCACGCATTACTGCATAAAAGCAGCTTTCATCCACAACACACATTTAGAGGACTGATCAAATCCCAATTATTGCGGTTCCACAGGATCTGTACTCAAACTGAGGACTTTAAGCAAGCCACTAAGAACCTCTTCTCCGCTTTGTCCACAAGGGGGTACTCTAGGACCTTCCTTCGAACATGCTTCAAGTCATTTCTCCAGTCCAGACCCATCCAGGTTTCCACCATCCTGCCCTTTGTCACCACCTTCTCCATCTCTTCTGTCCTGCTGGTCAATAAAGTAAAAAACAATTTTAATAACATCATGAAAAACAGACAACATGATTACAGAATAATTGCAGCCTACAGAAGGAACAAAAACCTGAAGAATTTTCTGGTCAGAGCTAAAATCAAACCCGACAGGGGACAAACCGCTGGCTCCCGGGACAACTATTTCAGACAAATTAATTTCATCAGCAACATGAGGACACACAAGGTCTTTAAGACCCCCACACGGGCCACAACGTCCTCCCAAAATTGTGTCTACATCATTATTTGTAAAATATGCAAAATGCAATATGTCAGTGAAACAGGGAGATCTGTTCACCTGCGCTTTCAGGGCCACAAACAAAACATTACAAAACACTGCAATACTCACCGTCATGTGGTCCAGCATTTTATCACCCACGGGTGGGATGCGGTGCAGGCCTCGGTCCTGCAGTGCAACCCATCCTGGTCCACAGCCCAGAGGAAGAGAGCTGAGAGGGAGTGGATCAACAGATTGGAGACCACATTCCCACAGGGCCTAAATGAGAGGCGGCCATCTTGCCCTTAATACATTTCTTTACGGCTATGATCACACACCGTTGTTATGGATTTAATTGTTATCATAGCCACCGTTATTGTTATCACTTTTAATGTTATTCATTTGATGATCATGATTATTGCTGTTGTCGTGGCCAGCATGCACTTGTTCTGACACAGATATTCACATATTGACCACTTCATTTGCATGCCTGATTCTAATCCAGACTAGCTTATCCATAACCTTCTCAATTATAAATTCCATCATCTATCCCTTTCCCTGACCTCAGAACCTAAACCTAAGGTCTGTGGAACCTGTGCCTAAACTTAATTCTCCGGTTTATGACAATTATTATTAATCATATTGTCCTATTTGACCTAATGAATCATCAATATGATTCCTTTTTTTGCTCCTTTTTACTGTTATACGCCAATAATTTGACTGTGCAGCCTTCAGATATGATTTGCAATATCTTTGTATTCATGCAGAATATCCACTATTGGTGTCCACCTGGGGCTCTGGGCATGGCGGTGGTGTGGGTCTGGGATCCCGGTGGCTGGATGGAGCATGCACTGATCCCGCCCTCTATTGTGGATAGTGGGATGCCAACCTTGGAATGTCTAACCCTAACCATGTCGATGGAAAGTTTTCTGATGGCTTTTCAAAGGTTTGCTGCGCTACGAGGGCATCCTGAGAAGATTTGGTCTGACCTGGGACTAATTTTGTTGGCGCCAAGCCGGTTCTGAAGGAGCTGTACCAGTTTCTGGATGGCTTGGAAATGTCTGCAGTGGAGGAAACTTCAGCCCACAATGGAACTGACAGGTCTTAGAAAATACAGCCAGCTGATTCACCTCACCAAAATGGCTCTGCTGACGCAGCTTACCGGATTATCAAGAAAGCGTTCCAGAGTCTAGAGAGAGAATCAGGACTCAGATACAGTGAGCTTCAAACCACACTTCAGCTCGCTGCCAGTTTTTCTAATGAGCGCCCCATTGATGCTAGGGTCCAGAGCCATGAGGACACCATGCAGTACATCACACCCAACACACTCCTGCTGGGATGAGCACCTTCAGGTGGTGACTGGAAAGTGTTTGACTTCACAAGCTATCCCTACAAGAGAAGATGCAGGAGATGCAGCCCCAGGTTGACAAATTCTGGAGGTCCTGGAGCCAACTTGCTGGCCCTAATCTCTGTGAGGAGTAAATGGCACACCGTACACAGGAATGTTGCAGTTGGACATGTTGTTTTGGCTGTGTGATCAGAATGCACCGAGGGGCCACTTTAAGCTTGGGAGAGTCATCAGTGTCAATCAGTGTAATTGTGCATCAGTGTAATTGTGCATGTGGGTACTAATGATATCACCCGCCAACAATCTGAACTGACCAAGAAGGATTTTATCGATCTTTTAAACTTTTTAAAAGACTGTGGAAAGTCCTTTTTTATCAGTGGTCCTCTTCCCTCTCTGAATCGAGGCTCAGAGTGTTTTAGCAGACTTCTTGGTCTTAACACTTGGCTCCAAAACACATGCAGATCTTTTAGCATTGGTTTGGATTTGGTTTAGCATTGATCTGGAACCGTCCCTCATTTTTTATGCGCGATGGAGTGCACCTGAGTATTTTGGGCTCAAGCGTGCTCCGCTCGCACATGCAGCACACCGTTTAATCGGCCACACGTGCGTGACTGTTTACACCACACTCCTCCATACTTTCGTCTTCCTCTGCATCACCCCAGCCAGCACACCACTTCACTTCACTCACTAGCTCCCTCCAGTGGCCGCCACTGCCAGAACACCACCAGGAAACTCTTCTCCTAGTCAAACCTTGCTCCCACACACACCACATACCAGTACACATCACCTGCAGACGCCACAAACACTCCAAATCATCATACGTCCAGGGACGTTTCAAGGAATTATGGGGCCCCAAGCAAAATGGACTTGAAGGGCCCCCCGCACCCCCCCCAAAAAAGAATGCTGCAAACATAGTACTTTTTACATTTTAAAAATTGGGGGGAAAAAAGGACGCAACCACCCCCATACCGTAATAAAAAAATTATAGGATTACTTTTTAATAAATGGTCGGTCATAGCAGGGGGAACACACTCTGATGGAAACCATGTAATGGGAATGGACACATGTCCAAATGGGCCCCATCACTGACCCTCCACAGCTGGCTAACTACTGTCAGTCACAGGTGGATCGCAATATCTCAACAAGAAAAGCTTAAAAATGGGATTTTCAACCTCTGCATGTCCAATCTTAAAAATTCGAACAGTATAGTGTAGCTAGTGTCTAAAATAAGAAAGAAAAGTGGTTTTGAAGCAGCTTGAAGTTTCTGTAACTGCTTGAGTGCTGCCCTGTTAAAGCCATGGTGTCTTGGCAATTGCTTGGTTTGCTTGCTTTGTTGCAACGGCCCTGCATACGTCACCCCATATCCGAGATACTTGGCACCTGTCACTTACACCAACTTAACAATAAAAAAACAAAATGCTGGTCACACACTAAAGATGGGCCTCATAAACATTAGATCTCTTTAAATAAATCTTTTATTGTAAATGATCTGATTTTAGATAATAAGGTTGACTGTCTCTTTTTAACCGAGACATAGCTTGGCACTGATGCATCACTTGTTCTCACCGAGGCTTCCCCTCCTAATTTTAACTTTTTATTTTCTACCAGGGGAGGAAGGAAAGGTGGTGGTACAGCTTCATTAGCTCGTAGCTCGATTCAAGTAAAAGAAATCAAATTACATAACTATTCTTCTTTAGAGCATCATGCATTTGTTTTTAACAGCCCACCAGTTTTATGCATCACAGACCACCGAAATCTCCCTGTTTTATCCAGGAATTCTCTGAGTTTTTATCAGCTGTACACTCCAAGTACAACAAGATTTTAATAACTGGTGATTTTAACTTGCACACTGATCGTAGCAATGATCCCCTTGCCAACGAGTTCTTACATCTTTTAAACAGTATGGATTTTATACAGCATGTAACACAGCCAACCCACAACAGAGGACACACCCTGGACCTGGTCATAACTTATGGCCTGTCCTCTGGCGTGTCCTCTGTTGTTGATCTGGCTGTGTCAGACCACTACTGTGTGTTTTTTAACATCACCAGTTTTAACCAACAGGAGGCCCCGGTGAGAACGGTGAAGAAACAATATATTACTTCTGAAGTGGCTGCAAATTTTATTGATATTTTAGACAAAACTCCTGCTCCGATTTTACCCGCTTCATGTGATTCTATTGTTGATGATTTTAACAGCAGATTAAGATCAGCAATTGAACGAGTGGCACCATTTAGAACAAAAACTGTAAAAAGCAAACTGAAGCCACCGTGGAAAACCAAGGAAATCACAGATTTGAAACAAAAATGTAGGAGAGCAGAAAGAAAATGGTGAAAGACAAAAAAAACCCCGTTCATTCTGAAATTTTACGTAATCAACTCAAAATCTACAATAATGCAGTGAAATTTGCAAGAACACAGCACTATTCAAATCTCATAACTGTCAATAAATTTATTAGATAGACAGATTGAGAAGTTTAGTGGGCCTCTCAGGTACTGTTTTAAAATGGTTTTACTCCTATCTCACAGATCGACAGTTTTTTGTAAGTTTGGACACATGCTCTTCAAGGACCCATAAGATAAAATGTGGGGTTCCCCCCAAGGATCAATTTTAGGCCCAGTACTTTTTAATCTTTACATGTTGCCACTTGGGGACGTCATCAGGAGACACGGCATTGACTTTCACTGCCATGCTGATGATACTCAGCTCCACATCACCGTGTCTCCTGATGACCTGGAGCCAGTTAAAACCCTTTTAAACTATATTTTAGATATAAAGTCATGGATGGCAGAGAACTTCTTACAGCTCAACCAGGACAAGACTGAAGTTTTAATCATCGGTCCTGAAGACAAGAGAGAGATCATTTCATGCAAACTGCAGAGTTTTAAACCCTCTCAGTGTGTAAGAAATCTGGGTGTTCTTATTGATTCTGAGCTGAATTTTATCCCACATATCAGAAATGTGACAAAGACAGGATTTAATCATCTTAAAACATGGCCAGAGTCGCCCATTTCTCTCTCTTGCCAGCCCGGAGGTGCTGATGCTTTTATTTCCAGTAGAATAGATTACTGCAATGCCCTGCTCTCTGGTCTTCCTGAAAAGAGCCTTTCTAGTTTACAACTACGTCAGAACTCAGCCGCACGTGTTCTGACCAGGACCAGAGGGCGGGAGCACATTACACCAATCTAAAAATCGCTGCATTGGCTCCCCGTGCGTTTCAGGATTGATTTTAAGGTTCTTTTAGTGGTTTATAAACAGTGATGGGAATAACGGCGTTAGAAATAAACGGCGTTACTAACGGCACTACTTTTTCAGTAACGGGTTAATCTAACTAATTACTAAGTCTATCATCACAACGCCGTTACCGTTACTAGCCTTCACTGACAGCGCGTTACTATTGTTATGTGAGATTCATTTTTGTTCCTAGTAAACAGAAGTTTCACTTTTTTGGGGACTATATTGTGCTGGTGCTCTCGCAGAGAAGGGGCGGAGTGATACGCAGATACCTGGAGACACTCGCCCATACACTCAGCAGTAACCTGCGGTCTGCAGGGCTGCAGACATGTGTCTCTCCACACATGCATGTTTGAGTAAAAAGGTTGCTGTGAGACCTGCGGACCTATGCAGGGAATACGGCGTCACCAACCTGACAAACGCAGCGATTACGTCCAGTTTCAGAAGAAAACAGCATCATAGTTTCAGTAACACGTTTCCCTGAATTATTTCTTTCACCCATGACCCGGATTCAGTTCATAGTTAATACTAAAGATACACAAGTTCTTTCTTTATTTTTATTTTTTATTCTTTTACTTGTCCTGTCCAGCATCGAAGCAAGCAGAATGGAAATCTGATTGCTTTATTTTGTTAAACAGTTTTGCTTTACCAAGCGGAGCTTTATGAACATAAGGCTCCACTTCTTTATTTTTTTTTACACGTTCGTCCCCACCCCACCCACCCTTCATCCCCCCACCCCCCCACCCTTCATCCCCCACCCCCCGGACGCAGCAGGCCAGGCATCTCCCGAGCCAGCAGATCCCCCGCAATGCACTGCGCGTGAAGCCGCCACTACTCCCCTCTCCCCTCTCCCCAGTGGCGCCCGGGAGACTGGGGTAGAAAAGGACCCCCCCCCCCCCCCCATGACTGTGTGTAAGATGTGTTTTGTTTGCAGTTAAAACTGAGAGGCAGTGCCAATCATGTCGGGAGTGGGGTTGCGTAGGCGGTATGACCACCCAACTGGCCCCCCTCCTTCCACATGCTATATAGCCCACCTCTCAGAAGTGGTTGTGAGCTGTTGTTATTTTATGTGTTTAGGTGTCTAAGTGTGGTTAAAACTGGGGAGCAGGCTGTTTCTAGATGTGGCAAACAAAGGCACTTTGGTGCCCTCCCTCACCACGCCCGCTTGACACGCACCCTCCCCAAAACCCTACGTGTGTGTGTGTGAGGTAGAGCAGTGGGGGAGAGAGGTCTTGGGAAGGGAGACCAGGAGGGCATGAATAGGGATTATCATGCTTACCGGAAGTTCCCGGATTTTGGACACTTCCTCTTCCGGGCCATGTTAACATCAGCCGTTCCTGCTCTGTTATACTGTTTAAATTGGATAAACTCCAAACATACTCAAGTTTTCATTCTAGACTGAAATGATACTAAGGAAGAAGTGGATCAAAGCGATCGATTCGCCGCGGTGAAGGGCCGAACTTTATAATAAAACACACGTTTGTTTGTCGCCGGTGGGGCACGACACCGGCACTTCACAGCATGCTAGCATTAGCCAGCTAGCGTTTACTGACGTGATTAACATTGTGCGTCTTAAAACACACAAACATCTGAAAATCGGGTCTGTACCCCCCCGTTTCCAGTGGA
This sequence comes from Atherinomorus stipes, assembly GCA_023101725.1. Classification (NCBI taxonomy): domain Eukaryota; kingdom Metazoa; phylum Chordata; class Actinopteri; order Atheriniformes; family Atherinidae; genus Atherinomorus; species Atherinomorus stipes. The sequence goes on along the minus strand of JALJCO010005998.1, from coordinate 9,693 downwards.
ACAACTGGGGACTGTCAAGAAAAGGAGACGCTTTCAGATGCTTGTGTAACCCATGTTATATTATGACGCTCTAAATTCTGAGGTTCCTTAAACGCCTTCTGAGTTGAATGTAGTTGGGTTTTCCTATGACGCTCTAGTTTCTGAGGTTCCCAAAACGCCTCTTGAGGAGCTACGCTGCAGTTACCTCTCTGCCTGCTCGGTGAAAAAACGTGATTCCATGCTGATACAGAGAGTCCAGAAAATTGAACAGAGAAGTCAGTTGCTGATGTTTAAGAGATTTATTGGACGAGAGTGAGACTTTTCTTTGACAGCTAAAGCAAAGAATAAGCTGTACTCGTAGAAGAGCTGCGGTCAGCCGTTGGAGAAATCACTCGACACGACGTGATTGAAACAGGCCGCATGGTGGAGCCCCTCTGGTGAGTTAGCCGTCGGTTAGCTTGTCTCATGAGGTACTGATAGTGTGTTACTTTCCTCTTAGAATGTGTAACATGCCCCTTCTTTAGAAATTGTTGGTTTATGCAAACAGTGTGAGCCGAACTGAGTTTTCACCTGTAGTTAGTAAGCAGCTGCAGCCATGCAGTATAGCAGCTGCAACGTGCATTACTGTAACGTAATATTTTGAAGTAGGCACTTGAATCTTTTTTTTTTATGTGTACACATGTGAATATTCTTGCTGTATATATTTTGTTATGTTGATGGGAGGAGGTCCTGATTATTAAATGTTTTTATATGTTCTAACTGGGTATAGATGGGGCTGTAAGGACTAAGTGAAATTGGTTATAAATTTACTGCACACTTTTGTATAGGTTGGTTTGTTGGGTCGTTCTTCATCCTGGGAAGTGTGCTCCCCGGGACATCGCAAGCCAGCCATCTGGTAGAACGTGGCTGTTCATCTATTTTCATCTGGATGCTGGTCCAAGGCTTTTCGTTTTCCAAGGAGTGGTAGGAACACCTTAACGGAACTCATTCAAGAGAGAGGGAAAAGCTTTCCCCAATTTTTTTTGTTGTACGTTCAAGCTTGATCCTCTGACATCAAAATTCCTCCTTGTTTGAAACAATCACCTGGGAAGGGAATTCTATTAACTGGAGAGTACTGAGGTTGCACTAGAATCCTGGAGCACGAGCTGAAAAAAAACTACAAAGAACTTTCATGTTACAGAGCACATAGTGGTTGAAATCCATCAATTGCAGAGCCCAGGCTACACAAAATTTCTGTTATTTCTTTATTTTTTTGTCCTGTCCAAACATTGCCACATTTATTGTCAACTTGTATTCAAATTTCAGAATTTGTTCTCCAAATTTTGGTAATACAAATTGTGTTTTTTCCTAACTATTGTGTGGGTGTATTTCTTGTAGTGTGGAGGTGTCCTAGCAGCAGAGTTACTACTGCCAATCTCCTTTCCAAATCTAGAGATTAAGTTTCCTATTATAAGGATAAAAAAGAGTATAATTATTCCTGGGAAGAGTGACTGCAGCCAAGACCGTGAACTTGTGTGATTTATCAACTAGGATTAGTAAACAGATTTCACTAGAAGAAGTGAAGCTGCGAATCAGAAGATAATAGGTTACACTTGAGTGTTTTCAGCCACACAAACTTAGGCACGTCATCGAGCTGGTGCTTACAGGCTAACACGACTGCGCAGTCTGCCGGCCACAAACAAATGTGGGTCATTTTATTATAAAGTTCGGTCCTTCACCGCGGCGAATCGGTCGTTTTAATCCACTTCTTCCTTAGCATCACTTCAGTCTGGAATGAAAACTTGGCATTGGCGTTTATCCGATTTACAAAGTTTAACAGAGTAGTAGCTGGCGGATTACTGTTAGCAGGTTAGCATTAGCCAGCTTGATGACGTGCCTAACTTTGTGCGGCTGAAAACACAGAAGCATCTGAAAGCGGAGGGGCAGAGGGGCCAGCCTCGGCCCCTGGGGGCGCCCGACCACCCCAGGCCAGGGAGGGGGGACAGGGACGGGAATGAACAAGGTCAGCGGAGGGGCCAGAGTCACCGGCCCACCATCCCCAGGCCCTGCAAACCCCCCAAGAGGCACGCAGAGCTGCTTTTTTTTTTTACCCCCCTGGGTGGCGGGGAGGAACATGTTGGGGGCTTGGAGCTCACGGCTCCTTCCCCGGCCCGGGCTACCACTCAAGAGGCACAAGGGCATGGGCAAGAGCGAGGTGGGTATGTGAGAATAATGAATGAGAGTGTGAAAGAGGAAATGTGGGAGGGAGGAACTTGGGCTGGAAGAGGGAGGAGATGTGGGTAAGTGGTTGGAGGAAAGGGGGGATGGAGGAAGGAGTGGCATGCTCGTGAGTGTCTAGTAGGGATGGTCGTGAGGGGCTGAAGGAAGGAAGGGCGGGAGTGTGATAGGTCAGAGGGATGGGCAGGGCCGGACATGTAAGGGGGGATTGTATGGGGTATTGGGGGTATAAGGAGGTGGGGGCATATCTGTGGGGTGGAGGGAGGGGTTAGTGCAGTTATGGGGGGAGTGCATGTGTGTGTTAGAGGGCATCATGTGTGGACGGTAGAGGGAGAAGAGTGTTGGGGGGTGGAGGGAGGAGTGAGTGTGGGTATGTAAGGTCGGAGAGCGGGTGGGTGGGTGTACGTTTGTGGGGGGAGTGCATGTGGGTGTTGGGGTATGTGTGTGGGGAGTGTGTGTGTGAGCGTGGTGGTGGGGTACGGGGTGGTTGCAGTGATGGCGTCCTGGTGTCAGGTGTGTGGGGCAGGGACGTCGGGTGGGGGCTGGCCTGCCCTGGGGGGGTGTCGCATGGGGGGTCTGGTCCTCCTGGGTTTCGGCCGCACCACCCGGGTCGGGTGGGGGGGCTGCTCCTGGGTGCTTGGGCCCTGGGCCCGGCGCTGTGTCTGCCCCGGGGGGTGCCCGGCGCCCGGTGGGGTCGGCAGCTGCTGGTCTTGGTCTGCTGGGGCCTAGGCCCCCAGACCGCGGGGGGCTCCGGCTGGGGCCGCCCTTGCCGCCCTTCGGGGGATGCATGTCCGCTCTTTGGGGGGCGGGGGGGGGGGTAGTTGGGATCTGGGCCTCTGGGTGGCTGCTGGGGGCCTGGGTCGTGAGCCTTGCGGGCTTCCTCCTCCTTGCAGAGACGAGGCGGCATCTGCATGACTGTATCACCACGGAGACCCTTTATTATGCATGTTGATGCTGTGATGCTGCTATCCATTGCGAGGACTAGGTTTTACCTCTTCTCTACTTCCCATTGCGCTGACTAGGTTGTACCTCTTCTCTACTTCCCATTGCGCTGACTAGGTTGTACCTCTTCTCTGCGTAGTTCTGCGTGTGTTTGTATGATCTGAGGATATTTAAGCCACCTGCAGGTCCTCCTGTAGGGGATTGCTAGTTTGGTTTTCCGACAGAGACCTTGGAATGTTGTTTAGGGATCGCTGTACAGATGTACCAGTGAACTGTGTAAGTGGATTCATGTTTTCTCTCCCCTCTCTCTTCCTCTTCCTTACCCTTTCTCTCTGTTTCACTTTCTATCATTACCTCTGTTAACTTTCATTTCTCCTTGTCAGGCCCAGCAGTATGAAATGGAATGGTGTAATAGACAAATGTTTAATTAAAAAAAATAAAATGAATAAACAGGATATCAAGTGGATCCTTATGTTCATAAAGCTCCGCTTGATAAAGCAAAACTGTTCAACACAATAAAGCAATCAGATTTCCATTCTGCTTGCTTCGATGCTGGACAGGACAAGTAGAAAAAAAAAAAGATACACGAGTTCTGCACATTGGATCTTCATCTGACCGAAACGGTACAGAAACAGTGATGATGATGATGATGATGATGATGAAGGACTGTCATTGCAAACCCCAGTCAATCTGCGCAGCTGAACACACGTGCGCAGAACGGGGAGAATTATAAACTGGAATCATCACAAACATCAGTTTCCTTCAGAGATAAAAAAACACGAACATGATGAGAAACGTTGACTAGTTCGTGTTTCTTCTTCGTGTGTTTGGCCGTTATAACCACATGAAGTTCCTGAGGAGGAGACGGAGCCACAACATCCATCAGTCTGAGTGTCCATGATTTCTCTGTTAGTCATTTATTCTGTATAGTTTCCATTGATTTCACACATTAGTCCTGATATTCACTTTTATATTAATTCAACATAAAGATTGATTTAATAGGTTTATTGAGGTTAATTTAAAATGACATCCCTAAAGGAACATTTAAAAGTAACAGAAAAATTACTTTTCCAAATAATTAGTTATTTTTATACAGTTGTAACTCTAGTTACTAACGCCATTACTTTTTGGAGAAGTAATTAGTAACTAGTAATTAATTACTTAGTAATGTTCCTAACACTGTTTATAAATGTCTTCATGGTCTCTGGGCCTTCTTATTTATCTGACCTGGTTTTAAGGTATGAGCCCTCGTGGACCCTGAGGTCCTCAGGTACCGGCCTTCTGGTTGTTCCCAAGGTTCAGACCAAAACCTATGGTGATACGTCATTTTGCCATTTTGCCATTATGGCCCCCGCCTTTGGAACAGCCTGCCTGAGGTTTTCAGGTACCGGCCTTCTGGTTGTTTAAAGGTTTGGATAAAACACTGGTGAGCGTCATTTTGCCATTATGGACCCGCCTTCCAGACATTGCCTGAGGGCCCCAGGTGCAGTGTTCAGTTGTTCCCAAGGGCTCGGACAAAACCTGCGGTGAGGCGTCATTTCATTATGGACCCGCCTTTGGAACAGCCTGCCTGGGGCCCCGGTACCGGTCTTCGGTTGTTCCCGGTTCGGACCCACGGGACGTTGTTTTGCCATCATGGCCCCCGCCCTTGGAACAGCCTGCCTGAGGGCCTCAGGGCTGCAGAGACTGTCTATGTTTTTGAGAAAAGGCTCATGACCTACCTGTTAGGTTTAGCTTATAATTAGGTTTTATTCATTTTATAAAGTGGGTCTTTTTTCCCTGTCATCTTTTTATTTATTTACTTATTTATCTTTTTTAACTAGTTTATGGTTTTTATAATTCTGTTTTCTTTTGATCACTCTTCCTTTAACCTAGTGTATGATTTAGACTAATTCTTTTCTGTAGACTGGTGTTATTTGTTATTACCGTTGTTAGGTTGTCTGATTCTTATTTTATTTTATTCTATTTTTTTCTATTTTAGGTATTTTAATCCTTCCAGCGTTTCCCTCATGGGGTCCTCCATGTCAGGGCCTATGCTGCTTTAGTGTTGGGCCGTCGCCGTGGTTGTGTCCCTGTCTGGGTGGTCGGGGGTCCAGCACTGCAGCTTAATCACTGCAGTGTGGACCTGGTCTGCCTGGATCTGGGGGCTGCCCTGTGGCGGCGGCCTATGTGGCTCACTGCCCCAGAATATCGTTCCTTCACCAGGTGCCATGTCTTCCGGAAAGTCTGTTCTTGGGGGGGGGGGAGTATGTGTGTATGCATGTGTATGTGTGCTGTTTGAGATAAACTTGGGGGACTGTTGATGTAATGTGTTGTTTTTAATATGTGAAGCACTTTGTAAAGCTGTTATGCATGAGAGGTGCTATATAAATAAAATTTCATTGATTGATTGATTGAATCAGACTCTAAAGGCATTGTACGGGATGTGAATGTCAGAGTTGTGGCAAGCTGCTGTATCCCTGAGGTGAGACCTGCAACATCAGCATCCAAACATTTCCTCCAGCATCTGGAGGTTACCTTCAATCCACCATTTTTCACCGGGATGTCGATCAGTTGGTGGTCCTGCTGCCTGTGGAGGAGCAGGCAGGGGAAGTCCCAGGAAGGAATCTATGACCACGAGTTCACGGTGTGCGATCTTTCCAGCGGTTTCCCGTGGGAAGATTGAGTGGGAGGTGTTGAGCTGAGCTGCAGACCAGCCCTCTCTGCCTCTGGTGTGCATGCACACCATGCACATCAGGGCTGTTGTGTATTGCCATTTTCAAACATCTCCTTTATAAATTCTCTGTAAGACTGGAGCTGCCATGGTATTGACCGCCTTTTCAGCAACACGCAAAAAGAAAACACTGACTTCCGGGTCACGGAAATCCAGAAGATTGCATATTAAGTGAATTTCTGCACGTGGGACGTTTTCCAGTTGAACCTATTCTAATCTCACCTCAAATCAAAAGTGGGAAAATAGACTGATTTTTTTAAAATCAAATTTCACAAAGGAATAATGGAAAATTGAGCTATTATTCATTTTTTTGTTTCTCTTCTTTTTAAAATTGAATATTAAATGATTGAATGATACACAGACCGCCCCACCTCACCCAGACTTTGCCCTGAGTGGTCCTCAGGTGAACTGAGTTTGAGACCACTGTCCTAGAGGACGTCTCGGGTCTGAGAAGATCTCTAGCCCTTTTCAACAGATGTGTCCGGTTTGGACCTGTCAGTGGAAGAAATTAATAGTGTTTGTGGTTCAGTTGTTGGATATGTTTCAGCCTCTTTATTTATTCTGTGCAAATTGCTTACTTTGAAATGAGAGGCACAGTTTTTAGGTGGAGACATGGAATGAGAGCAGTAATATTGAAGAAAAATGTTTAATAAATGACACATCAGCAACATGTCAGCAGTAACACAGTGCAGAGGTTCAAAGTTATACCACTAGTTATAGTAATACCACTGATGAACATGACAACAGTAACCACACCCTGCAGTGGACAGAGTATACACCTAGAAACAGCTACACGCTTTTAATACTAATGGTTAAATAGACGAGTAATAGGTTCTTCCTATTCAATCGTTCCTACTGTTTCAGCAAGCATAGGTCGGAGTAAAATTCATCATTGTAAGAGAGTATAAGGCAGGTAAACGAAGACTGAAGAGCTTGAAATGAAGCACGTGAATGATGGATACAAAAGGTAAGCATTATACATTTCATTTAAACACAGATTTGCAAAAAAAATTTAAAACAAAAACCCGAGGTGAAAAGAGATTTTTATGATATTGCTAATCATGTGGAGAAAACTCTTAGGCCCTTACTGATCATCATTCTTCTCCCCTCTCTTTACCACAGAGGTAAGTCCTTGGCAGCTTGCAGCTGACTCTTCAGAAGGTCACAGTCCCGCTGTTTCACTGGAAAGCTTTCCAGGACTTCAAACTTCTGTACATTTTTGGAGATGAATCCCAGTAAGGTTGTTGAAGCCTTTGAGGAATGCATCACCAGCTTCAAGGAAGTTTCTCATGTCTTCTCCAGTTGGGATATTGTACTGAGCAGCTCCGCCAATCTTCTCCTCCAGTTTCTTTGCGATATCAAAGGCTGCGTCAATGGCCTAAAAAATCAGAACAGAAAATCCATCACTGGCTCCCACAAGACGCTACAAAGTCCAACTGGCCCCCAAAAACTCTACAGAAAATCTTTCATTCCCACTGAAATAACTCTCCTAAACAGAAGGAACTAGGCCACTCAGTACCACCCTCTCTTTTTGCATTCTTTCAAGAGCACATTTTAATCTTTTGTTTATATGCGCCTCATATCTGACTACTCCACCAAGTCCAGCCGGCTACTTGTTTATAATCAGGATTGAGCCTTCAGGCTCTGGTGGGATTCCGTGCAATGACGCATGCCCCATGTACGTGCTCTGATGCATGTAGCCAAAATGCAGCTACCATGTTCAGGTTTCCCACCGTAGTTTCCCTTAAAGTTACTTCAGCCCAAGTCCCGCTGTGACGCCGCTGTTTTCTCCACCAGACTGCTGAGGAGTACGGGGTGGTTTTGATATGAAATGAAACTTTCAGACAAATTAGGGGGGTAAAAAACGGTATATTTCGTATATCGTCATCTCAAATGATGCCATCGCCCTAGCCTTAGGCTGTCAAGGCTAGGATGAGCGAGTACACCACTATCTGTACAGGGAAAATACAGAAGTTCTTAAGCTGAAATTAATGCCTTTTAATACCGTTTTTAATACCTTCTAAACATTTTTTAATACCAACACGTCAACCACGCTTTTGGACTTCAGTTATAGACATAATGACTAATAATTACAAAGGTCACAGAGGTGCACAGACTTGCTCACAACACTAGCAGAAAAAGAGACGAATCCTCACAAATGGAAAAGAAATTTCACCCAAATAGAAAAAGAAGCAAATATGCTCACAGTGGCCTAATAAAAGTTTTAAAGTGTCTATTTTCTGTTAATGCTCCTTCAGCACCCCGCTGTGATGGTTTTAATATTTTATGTAAAGCACTTTTAATAGTCCTGTATGGTAAATGTGTTTTACAAATAAAAAAATACCACTGCCCTAAGACGATGCCATTTGCACATGACGGCTTTCACTACCTTCTACTCTGATTTCCTGCAGGTGAAAAACTTTGGAGGTTCAGAGGAACACGTTCATGTGTTCATGTACACCTGCACCTATACCTACAGTTTGTATATTCCACCTACATCTGGACAGTGTGAAAGTGTGTTTCTCCATGTGACTAGAGTGTATTGGACAGGAAAGAACTTACTGACTTAGTTTCAATTAAAAATGTTTGAACCTATAAATTCACCCAAACAAGGTGTGAAAAAGGTAAAACAAACTAAAGGAGTTTACATCAGAGATAAAGTAAAAGAAACTTTTAACTTCGTCTTCACCAGTGCGTCACAGTGATTTAAGTGTGATACAACTACACATTTTATATACAGATTTCACTAATAACTGTTCTTTGTATTTTCATTACTAAATCAATACGTAAACATTTTCATAATTTTTCTCTGTACTTTTTTGCTGCGAAAATATCTATGAAACAATTTGTGAGCAATTATCTATTTTCTGTAACTGTTGTGATGGAACAGGTTACTGTCATTCTGAGCAGGTTTATTACACCTGTTATTAGTTACTGTCATTCTGAGCAGGTTTATTACACCTGTTATTAGTTACTGTCATTCTGAGCAGGTTTATTACACCTGTTATTAGTTACTGTCATTCTGAGCAGCTTTATTACATGTTATTAGTTACTGTCATTCTGAGCAGCTTTATTACACCTGTTATTAGTTACTGTCATTCTGAGCAGCTTTATTTACACCTGTTATTAGTTACTGTCATTCTGAGCAGCTTTATTACATGTTATTAGTTACTGTCATTCTGAGCAGCTTTATTACACCTGTTATTAGTTACTGTCATTCTTAGCAGCTTTATTACACCTGTTATTAGTTACTGTCATTCTGAGCAGGTTAATTACACGTTATTAGTTACTGTCATTCTGAGCAGGTTTATTACATGTTATTAGTTACTGTCATTCTGAGCAGGTTTATTACACCTGTTATTAGTTACTGTTATTCTGAGCAGCTTTATTACACCTTGTTATTAGTTACTGTCATTCTGAGCAGGTTTATTACACGTTATTAGTTACTGTCATTCTGAGCAGTGTTTATTACACCTGTTATTAGTTACTGTCATTCTGAGCAGGTTTATTACACCTGTTCTTAGTTACTGTCATTCTGAGCAGGTTTATTACACCTGTTACTAGTTACTGTCATTCTGAGCAGCTTTATTAAGCACCTGTTATTAGTTACTGTCATTCTTGAGCAGCTTTATTACACCTGTTATTAGTTACTGTCATTCTGAGCAGTTGTTTATTACATCTGTTATTAGTTACTGTCATTCTGAGCAGTCGGCGTTTTTAACATGGGAGTCTATGGGGATTTGCTCGCTCTTGGAGCCAGCTCCCTAGCGGATGAAGGGAGGATTACACTAAATACAATGCGGAAGAGAGCTTCACTGTTCTGGGGCGGAGTTTGCCCCTTG
>JALJCO010005996.1:0-76645 GCA_023101725.1 Atherinomorus stipes | reverse complement strand
CAGGTACTAGATACTACCATATATCAGATACTAGCAGGTACTAGATACTACCATATATCAGATACTAGCAGGTATTAGATACTACCATATATCAGATACTAGCAGGTATCAGATACTACCATATATCAGATACTAGCAGGTACTAGATACTACCATATATCAGATACTAGCAGGTACTAGATACTACCATATATCAGATACTAGCAGGTACTAGATACCACCATATATCAGATACTAGCAGTATTAGATACTATCATATATCAGATACTAGCAGGTATTAGATACTACCATATATCAGATACTAGCAGGTATAAGATACTACCATATATCAGATACTAGCAGGTATCAGATACTACCATATATCAGATACTAGCAGGTACTAGATACTACCATATATCAGATACTAGCAGGTATCAGATACTACCATATATCAGATACTAGCAGGTATTAGATACTACCATATATCAGATACTAGCAGGTACTAGATACTACCATATATCAGATACTAGCAGGTATTAGATACTACCATATATCAGATACTAGCAGGTATTAGATACTACCTTATATCAGATACTAGCAGGTACTAGATACTACCATATATCAGATACTAGCAGGTATTAGATACTACCTTATATCAGATACTAGCAGGTACTAGATACTACCATATATCAGATACTAGCAGGTATTAGATACTACCATATATCAGATACTAGCAGGTATTAGATACTACTATATATCAGATACTAGCAGGTACTAGATACTAGCATATATCAGATACTAGCAGGTACTAGATACTACCATATATCAGATACTAGCAGGTATTAGATACTACCATATATAAGATACTGGCAGGTATTAGATACTACCATATATCAGATACTAGCAGGTATTAGATCCTACCATATATCAGATACTAGCAGGTATTAGATACTACCATATATCAGATACTAGCAGGTATCAGATACTACCATATATGAGATACTAGCAGGTATTACATACTAACATATATCAGATACTAGCAGGTATCAGATACTACCATATATCAGATACTACCATATATGAGATACTAGCAGGTATTACATACTAACATATATCAGATACTAGCAGGTATCAGATACTACCATATATCAGATACTAGCAGGTATCAGATACTACCATATATCAGATACTAGCAGGTATCAGATACTACTATATGTATGGTATGTACGTATGTATATGTATGTATGTATGTATGTATGTGTACGGTGAGGAACGGAGGAACGGAGTAACGTTCACGGCGTCGTTTCAGAGATGCAGCAGCAGGAAGCAAAAACACTGATGAGCTGATCATCACCAGGCTGACGGAGAGAACAAACATGCTGATGTTGTTATTTACAAACGTTAGTAAACATGTGTTACCTGGAAAACAGTTGAATTTCCAGTGCTGAACAGCTGTCTCGTTGGGAATCCTCGTCACCAGTGAAGTGACAGGTCACCATGACAACTCCTCCATCACTGCATCACTCCTTCATCACTGCATCACTCCTCCATCACTGCATCACTCCTCCATCACTGCATCACTCCTCCATCACTGCATCACTCCTTCATCACTGCATCACTCCTCCATCACTGCATCACTCCTCCATTACTGCATCACTCCTCCATCACTGTATCACTCCTCCATCACTGCATCACTCCTCCATTTCTGTATCACTCCTCCATTTCTGTATCACTCCTCCATCACTGCATCACTCCTCCATCACTGCATCACTCCTCCATTACTGTATCACTCCTCCATTACTGTATCACTCCTCCATTACTGTATCACTCCTCCATCACTGTATCACTCCTCCATCACTGCATCACTCCTCCATCACGTTATCACTCCTCCATTACTGCATCACTCCTCCATCACTGCATCACTCCTCCATTACTGTATCACTCCTCCATCACTGTATCACTCCTTCATCACTGTATCACTCCTCCATCACTGCATCACTCCTCCATCACTGCATCACTCCTCCATCACGTTATCACTCCTCCATTACTGCATCACTCCTCCATCACTGCATCACTCCTCCATTTCTGTATCACTCCTCCATCACTGTATCACTCCTCCATCACTGCATCACTCCTCCATCACTGCATCACTCCTCCATTACTGTATCACTCCTCCATCACTGTATCACTCCTCCATCACTGCATCACTCCTCCATTTCTGTATCACTCCTCCATCACTGTATCACTCCTCCATCACTGCATCACTCCTCCATCACTGCATCACTCCTCCATTACTGTATCACTCCTCCATTACTGTATCACTCCTCCGTCACTGCATCACTCCTCCATTACTGCATCACTCCTCCATTACTGTATCACTCCTCCATCACTGTATCACTCCTCCATCACTGCATCACTCCTCCATCACTGCATCACTCCTCCATTACTGCATCACTCCTCCATCACTGCATCACTCCTCCATCACTGTATCACTCCTCCATTACTGCATCACTCCTCCATCACTGCATCACTCCTCCATCACTGCATCACTCCTCCATCACTGCCTCACTCCATCACTGCATCACTCCTCCATCACTGCATCACTCCATCACTGTATCACTCCCCCATCACTGCATCACTCCATCACTGCATCCCTCCTCCATCACTGCATCACTCCTCCATCACTGTATCACTCCTCCATCACTCCTCTATCACTGCATCACTCCTCCATCACTGCATCTCTCCTCCATCACTCCTCTATTACTGCATCACTCCTCCATCACTGCATCACTCCTCCATCACTGCATCACTCCTCCATCACTGTATCACTCCTCCATCACTGTATCACTCCTCCATCACTGCATCACTCCTCCATCACTGTATCACTCCTCCATCACTGCATCACTCCTCCATCACTGCATCACTCCTCCATCACTGTATCACTCCTCCATCACTGCATCACTCCTCCATTACTGCATCACTCCTCCATCACTGCATCACTCTTCCATCACTGCATCACTCCTCCATCACTGCATCACTCCATCACTGTATCACTCCTCCATCACTGCATCACTCCATCCCTGCATCCCTCCTCCATCACTGCATCCCTCCTCCATCACTGTATCACTCCTCCATCACTGTATCACTCCTCCATCACTGCATCACTCCTCCATCACTGCATCACTCCTCCATCACTGTATCACTCCTCCATCACTGCATCACTCCTCCATCACTGCATCACTCCTCCATCACTGTATCACTCCTCCATCACTGTATCACTCCTCCATTGCTGTATCACTCCTCCATCACTTTATCACTCCTCCATCGCTGCATCACTCCTCCATTACTGTATCACTCCTCCATCACTGCATCACTCCTCCATCATTGCATCACTCCTCCATCGCTGCATCACTCCTCCATCGCTGCATCACTCCTCCATCACTGCATCACTCCTCCATCATTGCATCACTCCTCCATCGCTGCATCACTCGTCCATCACTGCATCACTCCTCCATCATTGCATCCCTCCTCCATCACGTTATCCCTCCTCCATCACTGCATCACTCCTCCATCACTGCATCACTCCTCCATCATTGCATCCCTCCTCCATCACGTTATCCCTCCTCCATAATTGCATCACTCCTCCATCACGTTATCACTCCTCCATCATTGCATCACTCCTCCATCACGTTATCACTCCTCCATCACTGTATCACTCCTCCATCATTGCATCCCTCCTCCCATCACGTTATCCCTCCTCCATAATTGCATCACTCCTCCATCACGTTATCACTCCTCCATCATTGCATCACTCCTCCATCACGTTATCCCTCCTCCATCATTGCATCACTCCTCCATCACGTTATCACTCCTCCATCATTGCATCACTCCTCCATCGCTGCATCACTCCTCCATCACGTTATCACTCCTCCATCATTGCATCACTCCTCCATCACTGCATCACTCCTCCATCACTGTATCACTCCTCCATCACGTTATCCCTCCTCCATCACTGCATCACTCCTCCATCACGTTATCCCTCCTCCATCACTGCATCACTCCTCCATCACGTTATCCCTTCTCCATCATTGCATCACTCCTCCATCACTGCATCACTCCATCACTGTATCACTCCTCCATCACTGCATCACTCCATCACTGCATCCCTCCTCCATCACTGCATCACTCCTCCATCACTGTATCACTCCTCCATCACTGTATCACTCCTCCATCACTGCATCACTCCTCCATCACTGCATCACTCCTCTATCACTGCATCACTCCTCCATCACTGTATCACTCCTCCATCACTGTATCACTCCTCCATCACTGCATCACTCCTCCATCACTGCATCACTCCTCCATCATTGCATCACTCCTCCATCACTGCATCACTCCTCCATCACTGCATCACTCCTCCATTACTGCATCACTCCTCCATCACTGCATCACTCCTCCATCATTGCATCACTCCATCACTGTATCACTCCTCCATCACTGTATCACTCCTCCATCACTGCATCACTCCTCAATCACTGCATCACTCCTCCATTACTGCATCACTCCTCCATCACTGCATCACTCCTCCATCACTGCATCACTCCTCCATCACTGCATCACTCCATCACTGCATCACTCCTCCATCACTGCATCACTCCTCCATCACTGCATCACTCCATCACTGTATCACTCCTCCATCACTGCATCACTCCATCACTGCATCCCTCCTCCATCACTGCATCACTCCTCCATCACTGTATCACTCCTCCATTACTGCATCACTCCTCCATCACTGCATCACTCCTCCATCACTGCATCACTCCTCCATCACTGCATCACTCCTCCATCACTGTATCACTCCTCCATCACTGCATCACTCCTCCATCACTGCATCACTCCTCCATCACTGTATCACTCCTCCATCACTGCATCACTCCTCCATCACTGTATCACTCCTCCATCACTGCATCACTCCTCCATCACTGCATCACTCCTCCATCACTGCATCACTCCTCCATCACTGTATCACTCCTCCATCACTGCATCACTCCTCCATCACTGCATCACTTCATTCATTCATTCTTTCATTCATCTATTTATTTTATGTATTTATTTTTTATTTTCATTTATTTATCTATTCATTTGTTCATTTTTTATTTATGTATTTGTTCATTCATTTTATCATTTATTTTTTTTGTATTTATTAATTTGTTCCTGTCTTTCTTAATTTATTTATTCATCATTCCTTCCGTCTGACCGTCTGTACTTATTTATTTATTTATCTTTTTTATCTATTTATTTACGTTTTTTTCCATCACTCTTGTTTTGGTAAATTGGAATTATGTTGCAGAGTTTAAATAAAACAGCAAAAGGAAATTTTCAAAGAAAGACTTTTTAAAAAGTAATCTGAGTGTCATAAATCAGCGCTGTCATGCTGCCAGAGACCGAAGTCCTGAAGAACAAGAACGTTCTTGCAGTCGTGCATCACGTTTCACCGCCCGCGGCTCGCTCCTTTAACATCGCCAGCGGCAGCCGGTCAGAGCTGGTGTGTCAAAAATCAATTCATTAGTGGCTGCAACACTGGAAACTGTAAGTCTGGACCATCAAAATAAAAGCTTCTCCAGAGAATTCCAACCTTTAATACATTTTTCAAGACACACATTCTCTAACTTTTACTTTATTGTCACTTTAAAGCTTGTTTTCAAAGAAGAAGAAGTTTAATCTGCTCACACGAACAGAGTCTGCAACATTAACACCTTCACGACTTTCAGGGGCAGATCTAGAAATGCTTTTACAGGCTGGAAGGAGGGTAGCCATGTATATAAGACCTTTTTACAAAGAAAAGAAAACCGTTTAGATGTAAGGATCAACTAATTATTAAACTTAAAGCAGTCCTCTAATAAAAAAGGATATAATCAACAGTCCTGCGTCAAACGCACGATCTCGTCTGGTTTGGACTACCGCGGCTTCCGTAGTGTCTGTACGTAGTGTGAACTCGCATGAACGCGCATCGGGGAAGTACGATGTTCGACAGTTTAGGCTCTAAAAATCTACTAAATGACGTCGTTTCCTGTAAATTCTGGACGCTACCCACTCAGGACACGTGGATTACATTGGACGAGCAGTATGGAGGAATATTGGCAAGTTTTTGTGGACTTTTATGGACCTTTTTGGCTCGGACCCCGGCGAACTCCATTATATGAAAGTTGGGGGGAAACGAGAAGCCTTCCTGATCACCGGCTGCATTTGAGATATTAAAAAGTGCTGCAGAGTCATTCTCACCATGAGGGGAAGTGGAAGATAAAGTTACATCATTATGTGGGTGGAATATTCCTTTAAATCAGTTTCCATCAATTTTTCTGTTGTTCCTCTTTTTGTAGTAAATTGTTGATTTTTTTTTTTTATTGCCTAATTCTGATTTGTTCTTGTAGGAGTCTGATTTTATTCCATGAATTATACGTGTGATATAAATGTTTGTGACCATCTCATATTTTTTATTTTGTATTATTCAGGTTTATCAGCCACATTTTACAGGTTCAGTCTGTTAAAGGCAGCTGGATTTGCTGTAGTTATTACATAAATAAAGCAAAAATCAGATTACTACACTCATACAGTGTTAAATATGAACGGACCCTGGACCAGTTTGGACTGAAAACTGGACCCATCATGGAAAAGGTTGGGAAGCCCTGCTTTAGCGTACTTGGAATTGTTCTTGATGCACCAGGTGTTTGTGAAAATGTGATTTATTTTTCATTTATCTAATCGTATTCCAGGTAGAACATTTAAACGGACTCATGAACATCTGATGACACTCAGAGAAATGTCCTATAACAGAAAAAGGTGAAAAAGTCGAATGCGGTGTGGCTCCGGGGACGTTCCGGTCTGATGCTGCGTTCAGGGCCCCCTCCTCTGCCTGCTCCCTTTTGTTTATTGTGAAAGCAGCGAGCGGAAGCGGCGCACTCTGACTCCAGCTGGCTTGACTCCGACGCTCTGTCCCGCAAGGTCCCGCAACTGGCATGAGATTAGGATCCGTGAGTGGCAAAAAGAGGGGGGAATGAACAACACGCCGCCAGGATTACGGTTGGTGTGTGGACTTCCATTTTCTTTCTGTTGCCTGTTGGAGTTTGAACTTTCTCTTTCTGTGTCGGTGGCCCAGGCGACTGTGTTTGGCACCGCAGCAGCTCCTCAATGCTCTTCCAGAAGTATTTGCAGTGCGGGGTGTGTTGTCACTCTTGTTTTTGCCTTTGTGTGTCTCTGATTGGATCAAAGTGTCCACCTGAACAATCTCTCCAAACAAAGAGAAGTAAGCTTTGCTTAAATGTCAAAAACTCTCTTTTCTTCAAACAAATATTATTTAAAGCAGTTTATTTTTTATGTTAAAGAAAGGAAAGTCATCCCAGCAAAGAGCAGGTGCTTTTCTTTACAAACCAAACTCCAAATCTTAAAGAGAAAGCGCTGAAGTTCAGCAGTGCTGCTGTGATCCTTTACCTAACCAGGTGCATTGTATTTAGTTGCCTGTTTGCCATCTCTGGCTGCATTGTTTGCATCAGGAGGGTGTTTTTTTTCGCTGACATAGTTCTATAGGGATTATAATGCAGGGACCACATGCCCCCCCAGGCCATTGTTGGCCCCTCTGTCGCTGTTGTCTTTTTTCTACTGAGTGAGTCAATTGATGGAAGAATAAAAGGCCAAAGAGCGAGCATTGACACGGGCTTTCAGGAGAGAGAGGCGCAGGGGTTCGGGTGCAGGTTTTGGAGTCCTGCTGTTGGTGGCCTGGAACCGGTGCCAGCAGCAGGCCGGCCATGAGGGCCCAGAGCAGCCTTGGGATTACACGGGGGATATCCAGCGGAAAAACATGTCTTTGAACTACATCAAGAACTTCTACGAAGGATGCGTGAGTAGACGAGAGGAAGCCGATCGGATTTCATCCGTCTGCGTCGCTCTCATGCGGCATTTTAGTCAGAGCGTCGTTTTTCTGGTAAAGTGTCGGAGCAGGTAGAGAGATGAGATGGAAATGAGGAATGCACGATATAACCGGCCCCCCCATCGATATCAGCCTATATCGGTCTTAAACCTGGGTATCGGACACCACCCACCGATATTTAACAGATATTTAACCGATCAGCCCGCTAAAGCCTAAAAAAAACCAAATGAACTTCGTCTTTTTCTTCTTCAAAAGCTTCTTTTTTACAGACTTTAAAACCTCTAAAGTCTTGGGGTGGGAAAAAATATCGGTACACTAAAATATCGCGATATTTTCATATGCTGATTTTATATTGACAAAAACGCGGTATCCATCTATTTTACTCATTAAACCTCACGATATTTCATCGTTCTGTTACAAAATCTCACGAGAATTCACCAAATTGTTGCAGTATTTTCATACACTGATATCATATAGACATTTAAAAATGCAGTATCGATCTATTTTATTAACAAAATCTCGCAATATTTCATCATTCTGTTACGAAATCTCGTTTGAATTCACAAAAATTTACGATATTTTCATTTGCTGATATCATATTGACATTTAAAAACGCTGTATCCATCTATTTTACTAATGAAATCTCGTGATATTTCATCGTTCTGTTACAAAATCTCACGAGAATTCACCAAAATGTTGCTGTATTTTCATACACTGATATCATATAGACATTTAAAAATGCAGTATCTATCTATTTTATTAACAAAATCTCGCAATATTTCATCATTCTGTTACGAAATCTCGTTTGAATTCACAAAAATTTACGATATTTTCATTTGCTGATATCATGTTGACATTTAAAAACGCTGTATCCATCTATTTTACTAATGAAATCTCTCGATATTTTATCGTTCTGTTACAAAATCTCACAAGAATTCACCAAAATGTTGCAGTATTTTCATATGCTGATATCATATTTAAAAACGCAGTATCGATCTATTTTACCAACAAAAAGTCTCGCAATATTTCATCATTCTGTTACGAAATCTCGTTTGAATTCACAAAAATTTTGCGATATTTTCATATGCTGATAACATATTGACATTTAAAAACGTGGTATCCATCTATTTTACGAATGAAATCTCGTGATATTTCATCGTTCTGTCATGAAATCCCACAAGAAATCACAAAAATTTCGCAAAATGTTCATATGCTAATATCATATTGACATTTAAAAACGCAGTATCGATCTATTTTACTAACAAAATCTCGCAATATTTCATCATTCTGTAATGAAATCTCATTTGAATTCACAAAAATTTTGCGATATTTTCATACGCTGATATCATGACATTTAGAAATGTGGTATCTATCTATTTTACTGATGAAATCTTGCGATATTTCATCCCTCTGTTACAAAATCTCAAGGGAATTCACGAAATATTGAGATTTTGTAACAGAATGATGACATCTCGCGAGATTTTGTACATGAAATTAATCGATTCCGCGTTTTTAGAAATCAATTTGATATCGGCAGTGCATCAATATTTTTTCCCAACCCTATTTTTTAAAGTGTCGGATAAAAATGACGGATATTTGCAATGACTCATTTTTTTCAGCTTTAATATCATTATTGATATCGGCCACATGAGTTTTAGAATATCGGCTTATCAGATATCGGCCAAAACTCCAATATCATGCATCCCTAATGGAAATGTTTTGTTTTCCGTTCCAGCCGCTGACACGAGCTTCTTCCTCTTTATTTCTGAGCGTGTGTGTGAGTGTGTAATGTCTTTGATGAGCGTGTGATTCAGGCTAACGCGACTGTGTGTGTTCCAGCTGAGGCCTCCTACGGTGATAGGCCAGTTCCACACCTTGTTCTTCGGCTCGGTGCGGATGTTCTTCCTGGGCGTTCTCGGCTTCGCCGTCTACGGGAATGAGGCTCTGCACTTCAGCTGTGACCCCGACCGTCGAGAGCTCAACCTGTTCTGCTACAACCAGTTCAGACCCATAACACCTCAGGTGGGACCAAACTGCACCACAAAGAGACCTTTTCAGCTGAGGAGCCACTGACCAGCTGCTTCTGTCAGGGAACGGGGGGTTCATCCACCTCGTTCCTCGCCCCCATGTGCAACCTACCTCTGTTTATTTCTATGACGTTGGCACTACTCCACTTTATACACTGTAAAAAAAAGTAGTAGTAGTCGATATGAAGGACTTATTTACATTAATCTAACTTAATTATTTTGGTTTGGTGATGATATCTCATGTTTTTGGGTTAAATCAACGTAAAAAATCACTCTTTAGTCTGAAATAAGTTTTTACTTTCACTCAAAGTAAATTTATCACGTTGTTGCAGCTTTAGAGTGCATGAACGACCACAAAGGCTCATGGGAAATACAAATTCAGCAGGAATTTAACCTTTTATGATTGATATCCTATAAATTTGAGTTATGTGCTTTACTACCTTTGTTCACATTCAGAGGAAGTTATGTAGAAATTCTGTTTCTACATAGTGTGAGTGTGAAGGACAGAACAAGGAGATAAACTACTGTGATTATTTTTTATTCCTCATACTATGTGTTGCTCAAAACCAACATAAGTAATGTTTATGTTGCTGTTCAGTCACAGATTCATACATTAAGAAACACTGAGGCTTGGTACTAAAGATAAAAGTAAGATATAAGTGGTATTTTACTTTGTCCTAAATCAGAAATTTAACTTGAGAAAAATAAAACAGAATGTTACAGCAATTTAAGTTCATTACAAGATAAAAAAGTTTCTTTGTTATCAATTAAATTTTTACTTTATATCAAAGAAATTTCTTTCTTTGTTTTAATGTAAAAAAAAAAAAAACATTAAATCAAAATTCATGGTTTTAACCAAATCACAGATTAAGTTTGAGAAAAACGAAAAAAATTAAATGTGACAATTTATAAAAATTTGATCCAAAGTAGCAATTTTTACAGTGTAGGACAGTGGTTCTTAAGCTTTTTCATGGTTGTACAAACAACCATCCATCCATTCATTCATTCATAAGCATAATAATTCATAAGCATTCTTAGCATAATGTCAACAGCAAATTTCTTCTTCTACACTTGCATTATCGGCAGAGTAGGCGCTGAACGCTGCGGCTTCCGTAGTGTTGTGAACTCTCATGCACGCACGATCCAGCCAAGGTTTTTAACATAAACTAATAAAGATATGAAAACTAAAATTGAAAAAACATTTTTATTAACTGAAATAAAAATAAAAATGACAGTTTTTAACCAAACGATAACTAACTGAAACTGTATTGTGTCTTTCAAAACGAACTAAAACTAACTAAAATGCAGAAACATCCTTAGTTTTAGTCTTTGTAAGTTAATATTTACATCAGCCTTTTGGGTTGATTTGAAATCTGTTTCTATTTAATCTGTTTACTTTGCTCTACTGGTTTTACTCCAAGTGACTTTCTGATGATTTTGAACGTCTCACCAGACAAACACGTATAATTTACTGAAAAGAAAACCCCACAAAACTAAAACTAACACTGAAACTGATAAAAACTAAACTAAAACTAAACATTTTCCAAAAATAGAAACTAATAAAAACTAGCAAACCTGCTCAAAAAACTAACTAAAACTAACCGAATTAAAAAAACAAAAAGTCAAAACAAAATAAAAACTGAAACTAATAAAAAAATCCAAAACTATAATAACCTTGTATTGCAGCTACATGTAATCCTGTTTAAGCTATAAAACTATACTAAATGATGTAGTTTGGAGTAAATTCTGGACGCTACCCACTCAGGACACTAGGATTACATTGGACGAGCAGTATGGAGGAACACTAACTGCGTTTCCATTACACTTTTTCTAAAAATAAAGTAGCAATATTTCTTAAATTTAGAAAAACGTACAATAGCAATATGCAGGTGTTTCCATTGAATGGTATGAGCCGTAATTCTGAATTCGCAGACTTCCACATGGATATCTCAGAGCAGGAATGGGAGAAAGCTCGTTTCCAAGCGCAGACAACATCCATTAACAGCAACCTACATAACTCCAGAAAAGCTAAACAAGTTCAATCCAAATATCCCAGATACCTGTATGAAATGTGGAGCTGAGAAGGGTATCATTGCACATGGACACGTAGACACTTGCAAGAATTTTGGGGAACGATAACTAACATAATTTCCAATACTATAAACAAAGAAATTCCTTTTTGCCCTAAGATCTGTATTCTGGGTCTTATTCCAGAAACTTCAGCACTAAGAAGCCATGAAAGAAAACTGTTGAACCTCCGTCTGTTACATGCAAAACGTCTAATAGCTAAACACTGGAAAAATGTACATTTTCCATCACTGAATTCGTGGATTGCAGAACTTTCCTCCTGCATGGCTGTAGAAAGGCTTAAATACACAATAAAAAACGTAAACCACATCTCTTCCACAAGACATGGGATTCAATTCTCATCTTTTTAGGATCAGATCTGACATCTCATCACCTCACAAAGCAACTTGATACGACTCAGCCTCTCTTTTAAATTAATTTCTTTCTTCCTCGCTGCATTTATTTCTGTTCTTCTACAAGACCCGTTTGCCTATAAGTCACAGAAACCGTGCAGGGATCTGTCTTAAAGGAGAACCGTTTTTTTTTCAATCTGGACCTGTTTTCTAGCATGAAATACATTCATTTACTCACCCAGACAGTTTAGGTGCAACTAGAATTCCTTCTCGAGATATTTAGATCCACTCCAGATCAGCTTGAAGTGAGCTCGAAGCGGCTTTTTCATGGTGATTTATCATTATTTACAGACATTTACTTGTTCTGGTGTCGCATAATAATGACGTCATTGCAGTTAAAAAGTCTGTAAACACGAATGAATCACCTCAAAAAAGCTGTTTCGAGCTCACAGGGGGGGGTCCGACTAAAGTTTCGTAGCAAAATATTGGTGAAATGAAGGAGTTTGTGGCAGATAATGATTATTTAGAGGCTGCGAGAGGTTGCCGCATCACTGCAATTATATCGTGCGTACGCTGATCTGGAAATATCTCGAGAAGGAATTAAAGTTGCACCAAAACTGTCTGGATGAGGAAATGAACATATTTCATGCTAGAAAATAGGTCCAGATTGAAAAAAACCGAAGTTCCCCTTTAACATTATGCTCTGAATGGATATGCGTTGTGTTAAATGCCAAACTCAATAAAAATGTGTTATAGCTACAGTTAGCTACTCTAAGCTAGCTTTCAGAGCGCTTTCACGCATGAATCCTGGTCCACTTCCACAGATAGTTCAGTTTGTTCACGAATGAAGCAACCGTTGGTCCACTTTAAAGCCGCGGGGCTCGTACAGCTTGCACGTGAACGCCGGTCCAGTGCGCTAACAGCAGGAGAACAAATGGACCATCCAACGGAGCAAAAGGAACGTAGCTCGACATGTGGGATATCTGCTTCCCCGGTTACGGACTCCATCGTCACTCTGGAGGACAATGCACGCGTAAACAAGTCACTCCCCGCATCTCCTGCTGTTTTATGGGTGGGCGGGGTTTACATTCGCCTTGTAACAACCCTGCATCATTTTCAACATGGCTAGGTGCAGGTGGGGGGGCAGGTTTGTGCCTCACACCGTGGATGATCTCAAGTGGAAATAATAGGGGATTATCACGCTTACTGGAAGTTCCCGGATTTTGACACTTCCTCTTCCGGGCCATGCTAACGACAGCCGTTCCTGCTCTGTTATACTGTTTAAATCGGATAAACTCCAAACATACTTAAGTTTTCATTCCAGACTGAAGTGATACTGGATCAAAAGCTGGATCAAAGCGATCGATTTGCCGCGGTGAAGGGCCGAACTTTATAATAAAACACACGTTTGTTTGTCGCCAGTGGGGCACAACACCGGCACTTCACAGCATGCTAGCATTAGCCAGCTAGCGTTTACCGACGTGCTTAACATTGTGCGTCTTAAAACACACAAACATCTGAAAATCGGGTCTGTACCCCCCGTTTCCAGTGGAACAACTGGGGACTGCCAAGAAAGGAGACGCTTTCAGATGCTTGTGTGTTTTTAGCCGCACAAAGTTGGCACGTCATCAAGCTGGCTAATGCTAACCTGCTAACAGTAGTCCGTCAGCTACTACTCTGTTAAACTTTGTTAATCGGATAAACGCCAATGCCAAGTTTTCATTCCAGACTGAAGTGATGCTAAGGAAGAAGTGGATCAAAACGACCGATTCGCCGCGGTGAAGGACCGAACTTTATAATAAAACGACACACGTTTGTTTGTGGCCGGCAGACTGCGCAGTCGTGTTAGCAGGTTAGCATTAGCCAGCTCGATAACGTGCCTAACTTTGTGCGGCTGAAAACACACAAGCATCTGAAAGCGTCTCCTTTCTTGGCAGTCCCCAGTTGTTCCACTGGAAACGGGGGGGTACAGACACGATTTTCAGATGTTTGTGTGTTTTAAGACGCACAATGTTAAGCACGTCAGTAAACGCTAGCTGGCTAATGCTAGCATGCTGTGAAGTGCCGGTGTTGTGCCCCATCGGCTACAAACAAACGTGTGTTTTATTATAAAGTTCGGTCCTTCACCGCGGCGAATCGATCGCTTTGATCCAGCTTTTGATCCAGTATCACTTCAGTCTAGAATGAAAACTTAAATATGTTTGGAGTTTATACGATTTAAACAGTATAACAGAGCAGGAACGGCTGTCGTTAACATGGCCCGGAAGAGGAAGTGTCCAAAATCTTGGAACTTCCGGTAAGCGTGATAATCCCCTATTCAGCTCTCAGGAAGAATCCTGCAGATAAGATCATTCACATTCATCGAGCAGCAAGTAGAGAAAACAGATTTGCGCTACGTCAGATTCAACAAACACTCTCAACCTCAGATAACGGCGTAGATGATCCTCATAAACATGATGCATTCCACCTGTGCGAGCGCGTTCACGAGAACTGCAAATCTGCATAAATACCGCCCCGATTACTCCATATAAGGACACGACTTCCTGCGCTTGTCAGAAGGTGAATGGCATCGAAGACGGAAACTTTAGTTCAGAGATGGAGGTTCTGCTGACTGAGCAGCAGAATTAACGGTAAAAGTCGAGCGGTGGAGAGTAAATCACTAGAGCTGTAGATGCAGCTTCGCCTGTTGGTCGCACTGTTCAGAAGTAAAAATAAACAATATTTGATCCGATACTGGTGTCAAAAACACGTCTAACAAAGCAAGACAGCCACTGAAAACTACCGGTGGAGGCCAAGAGGTGGAATATACAGTATGATATATATGAGTTTCCATCAACCAAAACCGCGCAACATTCTGCAAAATCTCCTTTTAACACACACACAGTCTGGTTTTCTATCCCCGTGGGGTACATCCATTGACATAATGCATTCCCTCGCCCCTTACCCTAAACCTAACCCCCATAACTGATTGCCTAAACCTAACCCTTGTCCTAATCCTAACCAAAACCTAATAGGGGATTATCACGCTTACCGGAAGTTCCCGGTTTTTGGCACTTCCTCTTCCGGGCCATGTTAACGACAGCCGTTCCTGCTCTGTTATACTGTTTAAATCGGATAAACTCCAAACATACTTAAGTTTTCATTCAGACTGAAGTGATACTGGATCAAAAGCTGGATCAAAGCGATCGATTCGCCGCGGTGAAGGGCCGAACTTTATAATAAAACACACGTTTGTTTGTCGCCGATGGGGCACAACACCGGCACTTCACAGCATGCTAGCATTAGCCAGCTAGCGTTTACTGACGTGCTTAACATTGTGCGTCTTAAAACACACAAACATCTGAAAATCGGGTCTGTACCCCCCCGTTTCCACTGGAACAACTGGGGACTGCCAAGAAAGGAGACGCTTTCAGATGCTTGTGTGTTTTCAGCCGCACAAAGTTAGGCACGTTATCGAGCTGGCTAATGCTAACCTGCTAACACGACTGCGAAGTCTGCCGGCTACAAACAAACGTGTGTCGTTTTATTATAAAGTTCGGTCCTTCGCCGCGGCGAATCGGTCGTTTTGATCCACTTCTTCCTCAGCATCACTTCAGTCTGGAATGAAAACTTGGCATTGGCGTTTATCCGATTTACAAAGTTTAACAGAGTAGTAGCTGACGGACTATTGTTAGCAGGTTAGCATTAGCCAGCTTGATGACGTGCCTAACTTTGTGCGGCTGAAAACACACAAGCATCTGAAAGCGTCTCCTTTCTTGGCAGTCCCCAGTTGTTCCACTGGAAACGGGGGGGTACAGACCCGATTTTCAGATGTTTGTGTGTTTTAAGACGCACAATGTTAAGCACATCAGTAAACGCTAGCTGGCTAATGCTAGCATGCTGTGAAGTGCCGGTGTTGTGCCCCATCGGCGACAAACAAACGTGTGTTTTATTATAAAGTTCGGCCCTTCACCGCGGCAAATCGATCGCTTTGATCCAGCTTTTGATCCAGTATCACTTCAGTCTGGAATGAAAACTTGAGTATGTTTGGAGTTTATCCGATTTCAACAGTATAACAGAGCAGGAACGGCTGTCGTTAACATGGCCCGGAAGAGGAAGTGCCAAATGTTTCAACTTCCGGAAACCGGAACGCGGAAGCGTGATAATCCCCTATTGTAACTTAATCTCTGAAACCAAATCTTGACCCTCAAAACGGAGTTCGTACCCGTGGGGACCAGAAAAATGTCCCCACGAGGGCAAGACGTCCCCACGGTGATGGTAAAATACGGGAAATGGTCCCCATAATGAAGCATAAACGCGCCCCCCCCACACACACACACGTGTACAGTGCGTCCCAGCTGGATAAAAAAGCCGCCGTGTAGCTAGACCTCATCTGTCTTTCATCGCCTTCTCCATCTCTCATACAACGCACATAAAAATCTGAACGGCGTAATCTGACAGTCAGACCAGAACATTCGCATTTTGTGTAATAACGAAGCGGAGGCGCCATGAAGTGGCCTGACGTCACGTCTGACCGTTAGAAGAGCTGCAGCGGTCTGTTGCTGAGCCTCCATTTTCTGTTCCACGTGTTATTTCAGTGTTATATTCGCTCGATTTCACTGACTGCACTTTCTTTTGATGAAATTATGACAGCAGCTTAAACCATCGTCCCCTTCACCGACATGCTGGCTGCAAGCGAAGCGGCAGACAGTCCTGTCGCTCAGTCTGCAAATAAAAACTTGATTTATAACTGCAGAGTGATACATAATGATGTAGTCTCATTTATATTGGATTTAAAAATACACAATTGCTTCTAAGTAACGATGAATGCAGTACTTTAGTGAAAAACCAGGTTTGGATAACAGCAGACTGATTGCGCGAGACTCCTACGTCAAGTCTGAAGCACTCGTGAAATTTGTTCGTGCCTGGTAGAAGATTAGAAATACGAGAAGAGTGGTGAATGCAGTATTTTCTCCTAAATCACTCGTACGAGCCATTTAAGAAAGAATTTGTTCGTACGAATGCTTTTTTGCATGAGGGCCAATGTCCGTCGTCGTTGGTGCAGAGCAAGAAATGTACAGCGTGTAACGTCAAGTTGTGGATTCTAACAAATAAAAAAACATGGTATTAACCAACTAGAACGAGGCTTAAACGGACCAAAAGAAACAACTTAAACAGAACACCAGGCCCGAGGGCAGGGATCGCCAATCCGGATCTCTGGGGCCAGTGTTCGGAGGGTTTTCAATGTGTCCCTGTGCCAACACCCCAGACACAAATTAACGAGACATAGTGCAGAACTTTATTAGTCATTAGATCCGTTTAATTTGAATCAGGTGTGCTGGAGCAGGGAAATGTTGAAAACCTTCCGGACCCTGGCCCAAAAGGTCCGGATCTGGTGATCCCTGCTCGAGACAGTGCTGGATAAAGTACCCAAAAGCCATACTTGAGTAAGAGTAAAAGTACCTTACTGGAAAATTACTCAAGTTAAAGTGAAAGTCGCCGGCAAGAATATTACTTGAGTTAAAGTAAAAAAGTAGCTGGTATTTACTGTACTTAAGTATCAAAAGTAAAAAGTACTGTTAATAAAATGCAATCAGAAATTTGAGACTCCTGACACGTTAAAGACACACAACAGCACTTTTAGCCGTTTGCTCAGTGATGCGCCCCCTATCGGCGGCTAAACTAGCATCCATCTTGTATCGTACCTGTACTGTAAGCTCACTCCAGCCAGTAAAATACAGTCTTATCTTGACACTTGTTCTGTCCCTTCCTCTCTTTCTTTTCTTCTCTTCCTCCTGTAATGTTTCTTTACCGAATCTGACATGATGAACGTTCAAAACAGCCGCGACGTTGATCCCTGGTTTACATCCGGTTGCTAGTGAGTGACGCGGTGCTGCAGCCAATAGTCAGCTGCAACGTCACAGTCGCGTCCCGGGTGGGAATCTTACATAGTGCTGTTTCTGAGCCCCGGGACGCCTCTGGGCAGTGATGGCTCGAAAATGCGCATAATGAATGTTGGTGTGTCATCAAAACGAGTCAGAAACACAGATTTTTAAGGTCTTAAAGTTACGTTGTGTGTCTTTAATGCGACCATTCATTTGAAATTTACACGCTGGCCGCTGCCTTCATTCCCGCACAACGAGGTAAACCAATGATAACGTCTTGCGGTCTGTATCTCCAACATCATTGGCTACTCGTCCCACTACAACAGAACAAAGATTGTCCATTGGCTGTCACCTTCCTTCTCATTTTATAACGAGTATCAAGGATGCTCAGGTAAATATGACGGAGTAAAAGTATTGTTTTTTTGTAGGAAAATGTAGTGAAGTAAAAGTAAAAGTTGTCAGAAATAGAAGTAAAAATTACTACTTAAGTAAAGCAACAAAGTATTTTTACTTCGTTACTATACTCTAGGGGTTAGAAAAGGTTGGAGACCGTGACCAGCTCCCCCAGTTTACTGTTAACACCATGTCTGCAACACAAAAAAATCTATTCAGATACAGTAAGCAGAAATAAAACTGACAGGAACCCAAACAGGTCTGGCTTCACTGCTGCTGGAGGGGGGGAAACTAAAACTAGGGACAACACGGGAGCTGGAATCCATTATTCAGTATAACATGCATCAGTATGAGGAACAGGAAGCAAACCGAACCCCCCGGTGGTAGAAAGAGCTGCGTCCAATTCTCAGATTCCATTTGCAGTTTGAAACTAACTCAGGGACAGTCGGCATGAAAAGATTTCCACGGAGATGAAACATTTGTCGAGGGACTGGACACCTGCCCCCCCCCTCAGGTTGCTCAGACACAAATTCTAGTTTTGCACCATCTGAATAGCCGAGTCATAGACGGACAGATATTCCACCTTTTCTTCCTCTTTTCATGCTTTGACTCCCTCTCTGATTTCTCAACTTTGCCCTCTTCTGTTGACGCCTCTAACCCCCCCCCTCTGCCCTCCCCAGGTCTTCTGGGCGTTACAGCTGGTAACTGTGCTGGTTCCTGGGGCGGTGTTCCACCTGTACGCCGCCTGTAAGAACATCGACCAAGAGGAAATCCTCGAGCGACCCATCTACACCGTCTTCTACATCATTTCTGTTCTTCTACGCATCATTCTGGAAGTCATCGCCTTCTGGCTGCAAAGCCACCTTTTCGGCTTTCAGGTGTGTCCACGTCCACACATCCAGTCTGCAGTTACCTCCAGCTGGAGGAAATATTCTGACTTTTCTTCTGTGGGGGGGTCAAAGCTGGTCTAGATCCTTGGTTCCCAATTTTTTTGAGCTACAGCCCCTAAAGATAACGAATATAGTGTTCGTGATCGAGGTTATTACAGTTAACTAAAACCAACGAATATATGAAAACTAAAATTGAAAAAACATTTTTGTTAACTAAAATAAAAATTGAAATGACAGTTTTCCAAAAAACAATAACTGAAACTGTATTGTGTCTTTAAAAAAACTAAGTAAAACTAGCTAAAATTATTGCAAAAACATCCTCAGTTTTAGTTTTTGTAAGTTTATTTGATACATAAGCTTTTTGGGTATGAAATCTATTTCTATTTAATCTATTTACTTTGCTTTATTTTGAGTGACTTTCTGATGATTTAGAATGTCACACCAGACAAATACCTATAATTTACTTTTAAAAAATCCCCAAAAACTAAACCTAAGACTGAAACTAATAAAAACTAAACTAAAACTAAGCATTTTCCAAAAAATAAAAACTAATAAAAACTAGCAAAGCTGCTAAAAAAAAACTAACTAAAACTAACTGAATTGAAAAACAAAAAGTCAAAACTAAACAAAAACTGAAACTAATGAAAAATCCAAAACTATTATAACCTTGATCATGTTGAAGCACCGATATGCTAAAAAAAAAAAATCAGCTGCTGTTGCGCCAAATTCGCATTTTTAAAGTGTCAACTTGTTTCTGGACACCCAATCAAGGGCGCCCCCAAGGGGTGGCCAGTGCCCCCCTGAATAAAAAAGGTGGCCACCCCTGCAAAAATGATATTTTTTTCATTTATATAAATCTTTATGTACTATTAACATTTATATTTGAATGTCAAAATCTTCATATGCTAATAAAAATAAAATAAATAGAAATATTACAATAGACCTACCATTTTCTAACATTGTTTTTTTGCCACTCCTAATTATCTTGCCCTTTCTTATGTAAATTCATCCAGGAACTGCCCCCAACCAGGTTCTAAAGCCCCTTTCACATCAGCACCTACTTAGGCGTATACAGCTCTGCTGTTCAGTGTGAGAGAGGTCGTCATGGAGAAGTTTTGTGAAGTCATTTTTTGCGACACACACACACTAAACTGCTTATTGCAAGCTAAAAAATCTTGACCACTCTTAAAATATGTAAAAGAATAAGTGAAATTGTCTTAAAACAAGTTCTTATATCTCACTGATTTTTTTCTTTTTAAGTAATTTTGTCTTGTTTTGAATGTGATGAGATATTTTGATTAGAAATTAGAAAAATAAACTTGGTAAGATTTGAGTTTTTGCAGGGAATGTTGGAAATTAAGGACATTGACTGCAGACAATCCCCCCTTCACTGCCATTATATGGATATATGCGGATCTACGACTCATCTAAATAGCGTCCAAAGGAGTGAGAGTGATGCAGAAATGTAACCGATGAGTAAATGCATGTATGAATTGCTGAAATAAGGTCCAGGTTGAAAGAAACAAAAGTTATCCTTTAATAACCCTTGAATACCCTGCTATTTTCTGCTTGTATTGTACTGAAGCTACAGCTCCTTGGTGCAGCTGGTCCAGGTTGGAGTCCCGGCCGGGGGCACTTTGCCACAGGTCATTCCCCGCTGTTATATAAAGGCTACAAGGGGCCCCGAATCATTTTAAAAGAAAGGAAAGTTTTTCTTGGTGGATTTGGTTCACCACTAAACACCTACATGCTACATCGCCAAGATAATGCCAAATTTGGATGAGTGTTCAGTTTGTTCAACGTTTTATGTGAAGCACTTTGAATTGTGCTATAAATGACATGCGCTATACCAGTGGTTCTCAAACCAAACTGTTCTCACCGTTGCCACATGCACCCAAGCATTTACCATGAGACGCATGAAAAAATATACTGCATTTGGGAGGGGGGCAATGCCTTTTGTTGAGTTATCATCATTTGTTCATTAGTACTTTGAAAAATATGCCCATTTTTTGCTAGAAGTACAAAAACTATACTTTTGAGCCTGGCTGGGCGTGACGTAGCCTGACGTAGCCCTGAGCCCCCCCAGTTTGCGAAGCACTGTGCTATACTGTACAAATAAACTTGCCTTGCCTCTTTGCATTAGTGCAGGGAGTCAAACTCCGGTCCTTGAAGACCGCTAACCTATTGTTGTAGTCAAGACCACAGCACCAAGACCAAGACATTACCAAGACCAGGAACCGAGACAAGACCAAGACGTTTCTGAGACCAAAATCAAGACATTGTACAAGACTTGGTAATGTCTTTGTCTCGGTCCCTGGTCTCAGTAATCGCATGGTCTCAGTATGTCTTGGTACTTGGTTTCAGTATGTCTTGGTCTTGGTACTTGGTCTCAGTATGTCTTGGTCTTGGTCTCAGTATGTCTTGGTACTTGGTTTAGTATGTCTTGGTCTTGGTACTTGGTGTCAGTATGTCTTGGTCTTCGTACTTGGTCTCAGTATGTCTTGGTCTTGGTACTTGGTCTCAGTATGTCTTGGTACTTGGTTTCAGTATGTCTTGGTCTTGGTACTTGGTCTCAGTATGTCTTGGTACTTGGTCTCAGTATGTCTTGGTACTTGGTCTCAGTATGTCTTGGTCTTGGTACTTGGTGTCAGTATGTCTTGGTCTTGGTACTTGGTGTCAGTATGTCTTGGTCTTGGTACTTGGTCTCAGTATGTCTTGGTCTTGGTACTTGGTCTCAGTATGTCTTGGTCTTGGTACTTGGTCTCAGTATGTCTTGGTACTTGGTCTCAGTATGTCTTGGTCTTGGTACTTGGTCTCAGTAAGGTCTTGGTCTTGGTACTTGGTGTCAGTATGTTTTGGTCTTGGTACTTGGTCTCAGTATGTCTTGGTACTTGGTGTCAGTATGTTTTGGTCTTGGTACTTGGTCTCAGTATGTCTTGGTACTTGGTCTCAGTATGTCTTGGTCTTGGTACTTGGTCTCAGTATGTCTTGGTACTTGGTCTCAGTATGTCTTGGTCTTGGTACTTGGTCTCAGTATGTCTTGGTACTTGGTCTCAGTATGTCTTGGTCTTGGTACTTGGTCTCAGTATGTCTTGGTACTTGGTCTCAGTATGTCTTGGTCTTGGTACTTTGTCTCAGTAAGGTCTTGGTGGTGTGGTCATGACTAGAGCACAATGCTATCCTGAAGGTGTTTGTTGTTTCCCTGCTCCAACTTACCTGATTCCTGATTCATCGCACAAATTGTTCCAAAAATTAGCTCCATGGATTGTAGGACAGTGAAACTTTGTCCATCCTGGGTTGTTTTTTTACATATATTTTCCTCATAAACCATGTCTACTTTCCCTCATCTGAAACACCCTCTGGATACTGGATGGTACTTTGTCATGAATTATACTGAGTACCACCCAGTATCCAGGGTTGTATATGGGATTATTTTGTTTGTTTGAATAAGTTGCTACAAGAATAACCATTGTTCATCCCATGAAAACACTCAGAATAAACGGTTCTGACAGATATCGTATATAAATGCAGCAGAATCCAGAAATCCAGGCTACATTCACACCACCTGACCACAAATGAGTGCAGCACACCACAAAACCGTCGTTCTGCTGTTCAATAAGTGATTTATTCAGTTTAAACAACAAATCTCAAAGGCTGTGTTTCTGAGGAGATTCGCTTTGAAATATTACAAACATGTCCACTGAATTGGTTGTCGTCTGTGCTTCTCTGATCATATTAAATCAGTACATTTAAGGTTTTTGGGCTTGGTCAAGTTGCAAATGCCATGAAAAAAAGCTTGTAAATGACTTTAAAGCTTTTCCTCAACCTGTAGCACAGAGATAGCATCATGGCTGCCATTTACGTTACTCTGGACAAAATATGAAGAGATAGATGGGCAGTTTTTATTCTACATTAGCAAAGATTTAACACTTTAATTTTATATAAATGAAGTAATTAACTAATCTAGGGACTTGAACAGTGTGGGATCATCAGCATACATCATATGGATTCGTTTTCAAACCCTTTTTTTTTTTTTTTTTTTTTTTTTTTTAGCTAAAAACAGAAAAAAGTAAATGACCTAGAACGTTGCCCTGTGGAACACCACACTCCAGACCTGCAGTAGCTGAGAACACCTTGTTTTTCATGTCGTTAACTGCTGCGTTTCTGTCTTTCAGGTTCACCCACTGTACATGTGTGATGCCAGCGCTTTGGAAAAGGCTTTTAATGTGACTAAGTGCATGGTGCCCGAACACTTTGAAAAAACCATCTTCCTCAGTGCCATGTACACCTTCACCGTCATCACCATACTCCTCTGCATCGCCGAGATATTCGAGATACTCTGCCGGCGACTCGGCTATCTCAACAATCAATGACCCAGACGTGAGTGCGCGCATCCAGAGGGTGAAGATACACGACGTTACTGCCAAACAGGCAGTTAACGCGAGAGCCAAACCTCACTGTGGTCCACCGCGAGTGAGAGAGTGGCACCAAGAAATTTGAAGGTGTAATGATGTCAGAGCTGGCAAGTCTGGAGCATTTTCTTGGTGTTTGTTGCCCTTAACTATCGAGTGATAATCCCTGGTCGCATTTCAGACGTCAGTGGGTTTGTACTGGCTGTGCCCAGAAGGACGGGATGGCCACAGAACATGTACCTCCTACTGAACCTTTGTGGGAAGGGATAGAAAGAACTTCTGGTTTTCTTTTCTCCCTAAGATGACTGAGAATCAATTATCAGCTACTTGGTGCTACAAAAAACTACAACTTTCCCTGAGAGCTCGAGGAAAGCCCAATCTGGCATGAACCTGGTGGTACATAACAGCGTAAGGTCCCTATGATGCTTCTGGTGGAGTTTTTCCTCCCATTTAATACTGCAGAAGAAACTCCTGCAAGCATTAGCTGCACATTTAGGCCCAGATGTGCTCTGAACCCACTGAGGCTCATCAACTCAATGTCTCTTCTCTGGACCTTATTCACTTATGGAGTCCCAACAATGCGAGGATTTCAGGAGGTTTCACAAGTGATTTAAAGCGTTTGTGTCACGTAAAAGCAAAGTGGATGAGAGCCTCCCAGCGGGGACAAACTGAGATCCAGGGCAGGGTCGTAGTTATTGCCCCCGATCTCTGATGGATCCATCAGTCATTTCATATTCAAGGTTGGTGGTACCTAAGCAACCTTCCCCTTTACCACCAGTTTACCTCCACCAGATGTAAAGGTTTCAAAGTGTTGAGATGCCATCACTAAAAGAACACCGGGGTCCATATGATCCGTTCAAAATTGAATCAGTAACTAAACACTTGTATAGATAATGAAACTGAAAGATCAATGACAGAAATTACCAATTTGGGTATCCAGAAGTGTTGAAATGAGAATTTTTACCATATTTAATAGTGCTACATATTGAAATGATTTTTAATTGTTTGGTTAAAACAAAGTAGACTGCAATGCACAATTTTTGGATTCAAGTTTTCTACACTGTTCCAGCAAATTGGTTGACAATCAATGATGAATTGTTGGAGGAAGTTGGAGGCGTTGTTGTGTGTTCCAGCATCCAAGGTGAGACTGAACTGGTCTAGACTTGTTCAGATGAGCAGCACTGCATTTTTCTCAGACACGAAGGTCTCTGGGATCGTTTAAAACGAAGAAACTTGGTGCTCATTTATGGAACTTTTGTTCCAGACGGATTCAGAGCTGCTGTTACCTCTACCCCCATTATATCAGCATTTCTTTGCTTCAAGTATCATTGACGTCATTTTACCTTGTCAGTGTCCATATACTGTGAAAATGATTACCTCTCATGTTTTGTGTTATCTTTTTTTAATCAGACATCCATCCAACTTTTGTTATGAAGTTTTCAGCAATCTGTTTATCATCTCAGGTACAAAATTGCATTACCAGACAAAAGTGGATCAAACCCTAATTTCAAACCTTTTTAAAGCTTTTGGATGCACGTTTCCAGCATCCCGGGCCGGTTCTGGCGATCCCGAGGTCTGGGTACTGGTTTTAAAAGGGTTTGAAACAGGTATGTGGCTCCTGTGAACTGGGTTCGTCTGCGTTCTGGTTTCTGTGAGTGGAAGATGGTTTCAAGTTCTGCCTTTAAGTTATGTCACTTTGTTTACATTCAATAAAAATGTCAACCAGTCAACCAGGAGGATGTTGCGTGTGAATGGGTTTGATCAGACCCCGGTTCAGGATCACCACGGCATCAGTCCAGAGCTTTATAAACTTTATTAGTTCACAGCTGATTGGTCAGATTCAGGTTTTAAATCACTTCTTTATAAAAACATCCAAGTTTAGTTTAAAAATGACACAATTCCTGATTTCTCTTTTTTTTTTTTTTTTTGCATGTTTGTCACACTTAAATGTTTCAGATCTTCAAACAAATTTAAATATTGGACAAAGATAACACAAGTAAACAGAAAATGTAGTTTTTAAATGAAGATTTTGATTTTTGAGGGGGTAAAAATGCAACCCTCCATGTCCCTGTGTGAAAAAGTGATCTTCCCTAAACCTATAACTGGTTGTTCCACCTTAGCAGCAACAACTGCATCAAGCGTTTGTGATAACTGGCAGTGAGTCTTCTACAGCGCTGTGGAGGAATTTTGTTCCACTCATCTTTGCAGAATTGTTGTAATTCAGCCACATTGGAGGCTTTTCCAGCATGAACCGCCTTTTTAAGGTCATGCCACAGCATCTCAATGGGATTCAGGTGGGGACTTTGACTAGGCCACTCCAAAGTCTTCATGTTGTTGTTCTTAAGCCATTCAGGTTTCCATTTCCCACAGCAAGTCTTCCAGGTCCTGAAGCAGCTAAACAGCCCCAGACCATCACACTAAAACCACCATATTTTACTGTTGCTATGATGTTCCTTTTCTGAAATGCCGTGTTACTTTTACGCCAGATGTAATGGGACCTACACCTTCCAAAAAGTTAGTTTTGTCTCTTCTATAATTTAGAGAAATAAAATATTGCTTTTGAATTGTGGTTGGAAATAATTTAAAAAGAACAAACAAAACTGTCCAAAACACTTAAGAGCACCTTTCCCATGAACAATGCGCAAAAACACCTGTCAAAACATGCAGCCGTCTTTTTGAACATTACAGAAAACACCTGATTGCAGTGATTGCCTCAAAGTGTTGCTCAACAAAATTTTAGCTTTGGAGCTCCATCATGCTTGTTTACTTCCTTTATTTTTTCCGTGTTTGTTTTTAATATTTCTGCTGAACCACAATTCAAAATCAGTGTCATGATTTTCATTGAATTTTCATTTATCACTTTTGTCAATTTCAATTTATTTAACTGACGGCTGAATTTTTTTTCCTTCTTTAATTTGAGAGTATGAATAATTAACATGTGTGTGTGTGTGTGTTATATATATATATATATATATATATATATATATATATGTGCGCGTTCTGAGGTATCTACTTATGGCCACCCCTATGTGAGTAATAATCTTACTCTGGCGCCATCTCAGTGAAAAATGTCTGGCTCCACCAATGCTCAGTTTAACAAGCTTGTTGGAGACTGTTGAACAGTAATTTACAGGACTTTGACTGCTAGATTCGGGCCACTTAAAATATATTTCCCCACTTTGCAGCTCCACTAACTTTATCGACATGAACAACTGCAGGACTTTTTCTGATGTGCAGTCCAATAAATCAATCAAACTTCCACCTCTGATTCAGTCGGAGGCCCGAAGACTCGCTCACGATGGGAAAACAGCGTGTGGATAACACACAGAAGAAACCAAAACTCTGGTTATAAAAATATCGTTGGAAATGCTGTTAAACCATGATGATAAGAACATCTGTTACCGGTAGGAATGGATCATAGACTGCACCCTCGGTTAAATAATGAACGTTGAAGCAGCTTCCACTGACGCAGCACACAATCAGATAAATGAGCGGACGGCTTTTTGGAGAAAGCCGACAGTGAAAGTCAGAGTTCTCATTTTTCATGTCCGTGCTGCAGTAAACACAAGCCACCCCTGTTCTGACCAGCAGATCTCATAAATCACATTCTATTCGTTCACCGAGTGTTTTATCCACTCAGGTGGAGGATGGAGGTAAAGACGCTACGTTTCACCTGAGCTTCGACTGTACGCAGATAAAACTCAGATTTTAGTCACATGCTTCCGGACAGAGACGCGCTCATCATCATCATCGTTTCCATGGATGCAGGTTTTTGGCCTTGTCGCACGCTTCAGAGCAGGAATGGGCCATATGTTATCGTCACAGAAATTCCCCACGATAATAATGTGTAATTAATAATTTATCAGGTTGTTTACAGTTATTTATAGTTATTTTTGCTGTTTGCACAGTTTGAATAAATATCAAATTGTTCTCATATTTCAGACTTACAGTTTTGCAATACAGTTAGGGATGCAGGATATTGGAAGTTTGGCCGATATCCGATATGCTGATATTTTAAAACTCATGTGGCCGATAACCGATATCAATACCGATATTAAAGCTGAAAAAAAATAAGCAGTCATTGCAAATAGCAGTTTTGTTATTCGTTTCTGACGAATAATACTGCGTTTTTAAATGTCAATATGATATTAGCATATGAAAATATCGCAAATGTGCACAAAAATACCTGCAAAACTTGTCTTTCTGAACATTACAGAAAACACCTGATTGCAGTGATTGGCTCAAAGTTTTGCTCAACAAAATTTTAACTTGGGAGCCCCATAATGTTTGTTCACTTTTTTAAAAAAGATTGTTTGTTTTGAATATTTCTGATGAACCACAATTCAGAATCAATGATTTTCATAGAATTTATCACTTTTGTCAATTTCAACTTATCTTACTGACAGCTGATTTTTTCCTTCTTTAATTTGAGGGTATGAATAATTTTGAGGACAACTGTATACACAGTATATTAGGGACGCACGATAGTGGAATTTTGGCCAATATCTGATATGCCGATATTTTAAAATTCATGGCCGATAACCGATATCAATACCGTTATTAAAGCTGAAAAAAATAAGCAGTCATTCCAAATAGTAGTTTTATTATCTGTTTCCGACACCAAAAACTAGGTGTGGGAAAAAATATTGATACACTGAAATATCGTTATGGCAATATCAAATCAATATTTAAAAATATCACAATATCTTGTTATGCTGATGTCATATTGACATTTAAAAAGGCGGCATCGATCTATTTTACTTACAAAATCTTGCTATTTTTTAATCGTTCCGTTACAAAATATGACGATATTTCATGAATTCCCGCAAGATTTTGTAAAAGAACGATAAAATATTGCGAGATTTAGTTGATAAAAAGATGGATACCACGTTTTTGAATGTCAATGCGATATGAGCATATGAAAATAATGCAAAATTTTTGTGAATTCTCCTAATATTTCATAACATAACGATAAAATATCACCATATTTCATTAGTAAAATACATTGATACCGCATTTTTAAATGTCAATATGTTATCAGCATTTTAAAATATCGTGATATTTCAGTGTATTGATATTTTAAGTCTGTAAAATAGAAGTTTTATATATATATATATATATATATATATATATATATATATATATATATATGCGCTGAGGTATCTACATATGGCCTCCCTGAGTAATCATCTCACCCTGGCCACCCGCCGCTGGTCCAGTCTTGACTAGAGACTAGGTCCGGTCTTAGGACTAGTTTTTCTGCATCACTCCGAGACAGGATGTTCCTAATTTTAGCAATATTATGTAAGTGGAAGAAGGCGGTTCTAGAAACCTGTTTTATATGTGAGCCAAAGGACAAATTCTGGTCACTGTAGGGCTGGAAGCCAAATTAACACCATCCAGATCAATTACAAGAGGATTTCGTGTACTTAAATAGCTTTAAAGGAACATTACAACCTAATAATTCCGTTTTTCAGCGGTTTTAAGGCTCTTCCAGTGATTAACAGGGACCTTTGATCTGCGAGGGAACATTTTTTGACGCTACACCCGCCCGGCGCCACACCCCTTCAAGCTGCAGCGTTCCTCTGTGGTGACTCGCCTGTCCCATGTCCACCGGCTGACGTCATCCGCGTCGTCCAGGAGGCCGTTCCCATTGGTTAGAGACGCGGAAGTGAGAGGAGCACCTCGCTAACAACAACACTTCTTCGCTGTGATGGCGCTACCGGCCGCGTTCAAACCCGTCCAGCACCACCTGCGGACCGCGCAGGAGCACGAGAAGCGGGACCCGGTCGTGGCTTACTACTGTGAGTGTATGAAGGGGGGTGTTTGGTGGCTAATGTTAGCGGCTAGCCCCCCAGCTTTGTTTACCTTTGTGGCGTTAGCTTAGCCTCGAACTTCCGTTTCCTCCAGAAACACCTCACACATGACGGCAGTTTCAGACCTGAGCTGCGGCTGCAAACTTCACGCGCAGCTGACACGTCTGTAGCCTCATGCTGTGAAAGTTTGTGTCCTGAAAACTCTCAACTGTCACTCAGGAATGACGTTGTTTCTAGACTCAGCCTCATCTCTGTTCCTGGTGACGTCATTGTCACACCTAAACTCATTAAAGTTAAAGGTTGAATATGGAACATTTTTATTAAAAGCTATATTTTTTCAAAAATAATACCTCCACAGGTCGTTTGGGGGTGTACAGAATGAAAGTACAACATTTCCCAGAAAAATTATATTTAGCCTAAAAATAATTATAAAATAATTTTTTACGGGTTCGATAATGGCATTTTATTTACGTCTATAAGCCAATACACGCCGCCATTGCGGGTTGCCATATACGATCTCTGTGTGGAAACAACATTTCGGTCATAGTCAGGCTTGCACAGGGAAAAACCGTAGAGACGACCAGTGAAGCAGCTGCTTCAGAGCCCTGGAGATGTTGTTATCTGTTTCTGAGGAGGAGTGACCTGAGAGGAGCAAAACCTGGAGCAAATTTAGGTGAAGACTTCACTAAATGGACCCACATAAACGTTTT
This sequence comes from Atherinomorus stipes, assembly GCA_023101725.1. Lineage (NCBI taxonomy): Eukaryota > Metazoa > Chordata > Actinopteri > Atheriniformes > Atherinidae > Atherinomorus > Atherinomorus stipes. The sequence continues at coordinate 46,210 of JALJCO010005996.1, read as the reverse complement.
CCACGGAGTAAAACACTGAAATGGCGACTTTCCTGCTGGATCGGTAAGCTAGCTTGTTTGCTAACATGGCTAACATTAGCTGTCAGTTATAAACTCCTCTGCGTTACTTGTTAAACATGCTGCAGGCTCTTGGTCACTTGCGTATCAGCAGTGAGTCTGGCATCCCAGCGGCTGGAGTTGTTTTTCTGCCGTTGCAACTACAACCAAGACACACGTGATGTCGCTGTTCTGTCCGTATTCCATATTCAACCTTTAATTTAATCTGTTCTTGTAAAATATATGTTATTAAATCCACACGAGTTTAATCAATAAATAAATGAATTACTGACCTAATTATGCAGGTGTCTGTATAATTTCACCTGTGCAGGTTAAATAACGGCCACATTCTAAACTAAATGTATAATAATGATTAAATTGTCGCTCTGTGACTGTTTTTGACGCATAGAAGGTCCATAAATATCCACATATCCATTAAAAACATGAATGTCAAGTAAACAGGTCTCCCTTGTTAAAGACGCTGTGTCTCAATGGGACTTACCTGTGTGAATACGTTTAAATAAAAATGTAATATAGCTACTTTTATCAGTAAACTGAGAACTTTCATTATTCATGCTGCACAAGCTGATGAAGATAATGGAGGATTTTTCCTCCTCTCCACAACACGGTGAAGAATCAACAGTGTGTTCAGTGGGAGGCTTCGTCAGGTTCACTGTAGGACGGAAAGATACAGAAATTCATTCCTGCAGCAGCATCAGCCTGAAGAACAAGACTGACTGACTGAATATTATTGTTATGTTATTTCATATTAATGTTATATTGTTAAAAACAAAAAAAGAAAAAAAAAAGACAGCTTTTTTTCAATGTTGAATTTCCCTTCTGGGATAATTAAAGTATTTTTCATTTTCATTTAATTTAATTTCATTCACATGCTGTGAATTTTAATATTCAAAGCATATTTCGAAGTAACAGGACAAACTTCAGTAATTATTTCCGATATATATCGGGCCGATAACAGGAAATTATTACATAATTTCGATAAATACGATATCCTGACGACTTTCCCCGATAATAGGGGTGGGAAAAAAATATGGATACACTGAAATATTGCAGTATTTTCAAATGCCGATATCATATTGATATTTTCACAAAAACCTGCAAGATTTCATCACAGAACAATGAGATATTACTAGATTTCATTAGTAAAATAGATAGATACTGCTTTTTAAAAAATCAATATTGTATCAGCATTTGAAAATATCGCAATATTTCAGTGTATTGATATTTTTCCCACCCCTACCTGATAACATATATATTATTTTTGTCAGCACGGCAGCGCTCCGCTCCCATAAGTCTGACCTGTCAATCATTATTATTGTCTAAAAATACACTTTTTCAGATTGTGTTAACATACAGTAAATGTTTGAATTCAACTAATCAGGACATCATTTTCTGTTTTTTATCTTCTTAATTGTACTTCTTCCGTTTGTAATCCCAATGCATGTATCTGTGTCAGTTCAAGGAGCTTTTATTTTTGTATCAGTAATGCACCTTATTGAAGTTGCTGTGTATTTCAGATATCGAAAAGTTTTGATATCTTTTGGAAAAATGTTTGAGAGGCTTACTGATAGTTTTTTAACTGGAAAACTAAATATTTCTTCATTTAAAAAGAGGGAAGTTCGCCTTTCTCTCAGCTTCCAGGAGTGTGATGGTGCAGCTGTAAGCGTGTCTGTCGTCCTGCAGGTCGGCTCTACGCCATGCAGACCGGCATGAAGCTGGACAGTAAAACACCCGAGTGCCGGAAGTTCCTGGTCAGACTCATGGACCAGCTGGAGTCGGTAAGTTCTGTCCAGATCTGACCACGGGGGAGGGGTCAGGTCCAAGGTTATCATAGTTTTGGATTTTTCTTTAGTTTCAATTTTTATTTAGTTTTGACTTTTTGGTTTTCAATTCAGTTAGTTTTAGTTGGTTTTTTGAGCATATGTGCTCGTTTTTATTCATTTTTATTTTTTGGGAAAATTTAGTTTAGTTTTTATTAGTTTCAGTCTTAGTTTTAGGGGATTTTTTTTTGTAAATTATAGGTATTTGTCTGGCGTGACATTCAAATTCATCAGAAAGTCACTTGAAATAAAAGCAAAGTAAATAGATTAAACAGAAATAGATTTCATATCAACCCAAAAAGCTTATGTATTTAAATAAACTTACAAAATCTAAAACTGAGGATGTTTTTGCAATAATTTTAGTTAATTTTAATTAGTTTTTTACAGTACAATACAATACACAATACAGTTTCAGTTAACAAAAATGTTTTTTCTATTTTAGTTTTAGTTTTTTCGTTAGTTTTAGTTAACTATAATAACCTCGGTCAGGTCAGGGATGGGCCACATGTTATCGTGTGCGATATTTTGTCAAAGAAATTCCCCACGGTAATAATTTGTCTCACAATAAAAATGATAAATTCAATTTATCAGGTTGTATTTACAGTTATTTATAGTTATTTTTGCTGTTTGCACTGTTTGAATAAATATCAAGTTCTCATATTTCAGAATTACAGTTTTGTAATACAGTTCGGGATGCACGATATTGGAATTTTGGCTGATATCCGATTTGCCAATATTTTAAAACTCATGTGGCAGATAACCGATACAGATATTAAAGCTGAAAAATAAATGATGTAATATTCATTCCTTGTGCAAAATTTGAAAAATACCTCAACTTGTGTTATGTAGAACAAGTCAAACTTATTGACTTAATTAATTTTTACAGACTTTAAAACTTCTTAAGACTAGGGGTGGGTAAAAATATCGATACACTGAAATATCACGATATTTTCATCTGCTGATATCATATTGACATTGAAAAAAGCGGAATCGATCTATTTTACTTACGAAATCTCGCGATATTTCATCGTTCTGTTATGAAATATCTTAAGATTTTGTAACAGAACGATGAAATCTCAAACGATGAAATCATTAAGTATGTAGTTCAATATCTACATCTCTGACGTTTGAAAATCAGTAGAAAACTGAGTAAGTTATGGTTATTTAAAAAGTACATCACCATTAAAAGCTGCTGCTGTAAGTGAGCGAGCTGCCTGTGGTAAGATGGCCGCCGTGTGCGGAAGTATGGCTTTGTTGTCTTGTGACGGACAGGAACCTTTTTTTTTGGTTTGGGGAAATTAATCTTTGTGGCATTTCATGGGGATTATTGATTGTCTTGTAAATAGTTGTGAAAAAAAGCCTCAGTCTTTGCTGCGTTTTAATGTAAATAGTTTTTATATCTCTTTTTATGTCCAAATTTTGCAAATATTTTTAAAACTAACTACTTATATTTGCATTTTAAGTTATAAAAATGGTTTATGAAACAATTTTGCGCTTTTCACAATAAAAAATCTTTTTTTCTACTTAGATTTGATCTTAGTAGAAAAAAAAAGATTTTTTATTGTGAAAAGCGCAAAATTGTTTCATAAACCATTTTTAACCGGCTGCAGAAGCTAGCTCTAGGGACGTGGAACGTCACCTCTCTGGTTGGAAAGGAGCCCGAGCTGGTGCGCGAGGTCGAGCGGTTCCGACTAGATATAGTTGGACTCACCTCGACGCACGGCTCGGGCTCTGGGAACACCATCCTCGAGAGGGGCTGGACCTTGTTCCACTCTGGAGTTGCTCCCGGTGAGAGGCGCCGAGCGGGTGTGGGCATACTCATTGCCCCCCGGCTCGCTGCCTCTGCGTTGGGGTTCACCTCGGTGGACGAAAGGGTAGCCTCCCTCCGCCTTCGGGTGGGGGGACGGGTCCTGACTGTTGTCTGTGCCTATGCACCGAACAGCAGTTCGGAGTACCCACCCCTTTCTGGAGTCCTTGGACGGCGTGTTGGAAAGCGCGCCCTCCGGGGGACTCCATCGTTCTGCTGGGGGACTTCAACGCTCACGTGGGCAACGACAGTGAGACCTGGAGGGGCGTGATCGGGAGGAACGGCCCCCCTGATCTGAACCCGAGTGGTGTTTTGTTGTTGGACTTCTGTGCTCGTCATGGATTGTCCATAACGAACACCATGTTCAGGCATAAGAGTGTCCACGTTTACACCTGGCATCAGGACACCTTGGGCCGCAGTTCCATGATCGACTTCGTAGTCGTGTCATCGGACTTGCGGCCCCTTATCCTGGAGACTCGGGTGAAGAGAGGGGGCGGAGCTGTCCACTGATCACCACCTGGTGGTGAGTGGGCTCAGATGGTGGGGGAGGTTGCCGGTCAGACCTGGCAGGCCCAAACGTGTCGTGAGGGTCTGCTGGGAACGTCTGGCTGAGTCCCCTGTCAGGGAGAGCTTTAACTCCCACCTCCGGGAGAGCTTCACCCATGTTCCGAGGGAGGTGGGGGACATTGAGTCGGAGTGGGCTATGTTCCGCACCTCTATTGCTGAGGCCGCTAGTCGGAGCTGTGGCCGCAAGGTTGTCGGTGCCTGTCGTGGCGGAAATCCCCGAACCCGCTGGTGGACACCAGCGGTGAGGGATGCCGTCAAGCTGAAGAAGGAGTCCTACCGGGCCTTCCTGGCCTGTGGGACTCCGGAGGCAGCTGACAGGTATCGGCAGGCCAAGCGGAGCGCGGCCCTGGCGGTCGCTGAGGCAAAAACTCGGGCATGGGAGGAGTTCGGTGAGGCCATGGAGAACGACTTCCGGACGGCTTCGAGGCGTTTCTGGTCCACCATACGGCGACTCAGGAGGGGAAGCAGTGCACCATCAACACTGTGTACAGTGGGGATGGTGGGCTGCTGACCGCGACTCGGGACGTCGTGGGCCGGTGGAGGGAATACTTTGAAGACCTCCTCAATCCCACCAACACGTCTTCCGAGGAGGAAGCAGAGTTTGGGGACTCAGGGGTGGACTCTTCTGTCACTGAGGCTGAGGTCGCCGAGGTGGTCAAAAAGCTCCTCGGTGGCCGGGCCCCGGGGGTAGATGAGATCCGCCCGGAGTTTCTTAAGGCTCTGGATGCTGTGGGGCTGTCTTGGTTGACGCGCCTTTGCAGCATTGCGTGGACATCGGGGGCAGTGCCTCTGGACTGGCAGACTGGGGTGGTGGTCCCCCTCTTCAAAAAGGGGGATCGGAGGGTGTGTTCCAACTTCAGGGGGATCACACTTCTCAGCCTCCCTGGTAAAGTCTATTCGGGGGTACTGGAGAGGAGGGTCCGTCGGATAGTCGAACCTCGGATTGAGGAGGAGCAATGTGGTTTTCGTCCTGGTCGTGGAACAGTGGACCAGCTCTACACTCTCTTCAGGGTCCTGGAGGGGGCGTGGGAGTTCGCCCAACCAGTCTACATGTGCTTTGTGGACTTGGAGAAGGCGTTCGATCGTGTCCCCCGGGGATTCCTGTGGGGGGTGCTCCGGGAGTACGGGGTGCCGGACCCCCTTATTCGAGCTGTTCGGTCCCTGTACGACCGGTGCCAGAGCTTGGTCCGCATTTCCGGCTGTAGGTCGAATCCATTCCCGGTGAGAGTTGGACTCCGCCAAGGCTGCCCTTTGTCACCGATCCTGTTCATAACCTTTATGGACAGGATTTCTAGGCGCAGCCGAGGTGTTGAGGGATCCGGTTTGGTGGCCTCAGGATCGGGTCTCTGCTGTTTGCAGATGATGTGGTTCTGTTGGCGTCATCGGGCCGTGATCTCCAGCTCTTGCTAGGGCGATTTGCGGCCGAGTGTGAAGCGGCCGGGATGAGAATCAGCACCTCCAAATCCGAGACCATGGTCCTCGCCCGGAAAAGGGTGGAGTGTCCTCTCCGGGTCGGGAGTGAGGTCCTGCCCCAGGTGGAGGAGTTCAAGTATCTCGGGATCTTGTTCACGAGTGAGGGAAGGATGGAGCGGGAGGTGGACAGACGGATCGGTGCGGCGTCTGCAGTGATGCGGACGTTGCATCGGTCCGTCGTGGTGAAGAAGGAGCTGAGCCAGAAGGCGAAGCTCTCGATTTACCGGTCCATCTACGTTCCCACCCTCACCTATGGCCATGAGCTGTGGGTCATGACCGAAAGAACGAGATCGCGGGTACAAGCGGCCGAAATGAGTTTCCTCCGCAGGGTGGCCGGGCTCTCCCTTAGAGATAGGGTGAGGAGCTCGGTCATCCGGGAGGGACTCAGAGTAGAGTCGCTGCTCCTTCGTATAGAGAGGAGCCAGATGAGGTGGCTCGGGCATCTGATTAGGATGCCTCCTGGACGCCTTCCTGGAGAGGTGTTCCGGGCACTTCCCACCGGGACCAGACCCCGGGGTAGGCCTAGGACACGCTGGAGGGACTACGTCTCCCGGCTGGCCTGGGAGCGCCTCGGGATCCCCCCGGATGAGCTGGCGGCTGTGGCCGGGGAGAGGGAAGTCTGGGCTTCCCTGCTTAGGCAGCTGCCCCCGCGACCCGACCCCGGATAAGCGGAAGAAGACGGTACGGTACGGTACGGTAGATTTGATCTTTTTTATGTTGTTTTAGACCAACTGTGTTAATTTAGTGTGTTAAAAATGAAAAAGTAATTCATATTAAATATAAAAATAAAACAAAAGTAGTGTAAAACGACCGTTTATACCATCGTCCCCAGAGGGTAAATTTAGTGAACTGTTAGCTTAACTTTTAAGTAGGATTTCAAAACTTGTCCTGCCCCCACTAGAGGGCGCCTGTGTGCCAGGGATGGGCCATGGACCACAGTTTAGAACCAGGGGTTTGACCAGTTACATCTTACAGAGGAGTGAGGAGGAGTCCTGCAGCCATTTAGGCCTTTACAGATCATTCAGAGCCAGTTAGAGCGCGCACACACACACACACACACACACACACTCGCTGTTTCCTGAGGCTGCTTTTACAAAATCTTCATGGCTGCTAATGAATCAGGACGCGTCTCCCAGCAGGACGCACATCTGCTGCTTTGATCCGTACGTCTGTGTGCTCCTGAAACATCCTAAAAACGCTCCTACGTGGAAAGTCAGGAAGTCGGACGCTTCCAGTTCATTTCCGATGGGATTTCGGTTCCGGTGCATCTGTGTCATCTCCGCAGGTTCACTTCAAAACAGCAACCGAAGTTCAGTCCAGGCCCTTTAAATTTCACCTGCTTCATGTGTGAAGTTGAGATTATTTACCGCAAATCTGAGCAGATCCAGACACTCGGATCAAATAAAAATCAGAAAGACAAACATGTTTTTAAGCAGCGGCCCTGCTTTTTCTCCTCCCCCCAGTCATGACCACATTTCTGATTAATTTTAACTGCTAGATTGATTTGATTATTGAAAATTGATTGATTGATCATGAAGATAATTTTGTTTTATTTTTCAGGAAAAATGTTCAATTAAAATAGGTTGTTTTTCTAAAACAGACAAATTAATCAATTATTTCATGTTTGTCCTTTTTAAACAAAGTTCAATATATATATATATGTATATATATATATATATATACATTAGGGCTACCAGTTTAATGCATTAATTAGATTAATTAATCGCACTGCAAATTAATACATTATAGAAAATAGGGCTGGACAATTAATCGAATTTTAATCGTGATTTAAATTTTGCCTTTTCACAATCATAAAAACACTGTAATCGATTAATCGATTAATCCTGAAGTGAACAGACTTGTAGAGTTATAGGAAGCAAACTGCGGGGAGTATAGAACAGGAATGCACGTATTAATTAAATTAATTAGTATTAATTAATCAGTATTAATTTTTATTGCTATTATTATCTTAAATAATATTCTTATTTTACTCCTTTACTTGTTTCTAATTTATTTCAGTTTTTTTTTTTTTTTTTTTTTTAGTCATACTTGAAGTTGAGTTTTGGTGGTTCAATAAACACTTTTTATAAAACCAATGAATAATCGTGTATATTAATCGTGATTTTAATATCAGTCAAAATAATCGTGATCATAATTTTTTACATAATCGTCCAGCCCTAATAGAAAATAATTGTGATTAATTTAGAGTGCCGATTCAATGCATTAGCATTTTATTTTGACCCACTGAATGACCCGGGTTGTGGGTGGCGGTTATGCACCTAAAGCTGTTTACCAACCACCAATAAACACCAGAAGAAGAAGATGATGATGATGAACTGCATAGCTGTGTTGGAGCAGGGTTGCATGGAAAACATAAAGAATTGTGGCCTTTGAGGACCATTTTCCCCCCCAAGACTGCATAGCAGATATGAGATTAAAATGTAATTAATTAATTACAAACCCTGTAATTTCTTTTTTAATCGCCTGACAGCCCATTTATATGTATATGTATATATATATAGTAGTCCTCAAAATTACTCATACCGTCCAGTTAAAGAAAATGCTAAATTCACAATAGTAATTCAAATAACAAGAAACTAATAATAAATAAAAATTTATAAAATGATAATTTAGTGAAATAAAATATTGCTTTTAATTGTCGATGTTAGAAATAATAATAAAAAAAAAGACAAACAAAACTGTCCCAGACGCATTAGAGCATCTTTCCCATGAACATGGACCAACATACCTGTCAACAGGTGCAGACGTCTGATTGGACGTTACAGAAAACACCTGATTGTCTCAAACTGTAGCTCAGGAGCCTCGTCGTGCTTGTTTACTTGTTTTATTTTTTGTGTGTTTGGTTTCAATATTTCTTTCAAACCACAAAGTCTAAATCAATGTAATTATTTTTACAGAATTTTTATTTATTATTACTTTTGTCAAATTCAACTTATTTCACTGACTGCTGATGTTTTACTTCTTTAATTGGAGGGTTTGAATAATTTTCAAGGACGACTGTATATATGTATGTATATATAATATACAAAGAAAAGATAAAGATTAATAAATTATTTTTTATTTCTTTTTAATGACGTGTTAAATGAAGTCTAGCTTCCAGTCAGGTGGTCTGGTTTTATGTGCTCGCTGCACCTCCTGGGGACACCCCCAGCTTTTCTCCGTGCCCTCCTCCCCATCACGAAAGTCGGCCTGTAGCTGTGAGTCATTACAGAGCGAATGAGTCAACACGAACCGCAGCAGCTCTCCCTCCCCGATGACCTGGCTCGTGGACCCCGCGCAGCACGGACTCATTAATTCTATTTTCCAAAGTCGAACCTGGCTCGGATCCCTGAGGGTTCGTTCCCGTCGGGATGGAGGAAAGTCATTTATTTAAGATCAGTTTCTCATGAAGCAGCGTGGAAAATCTCCCGGCTATCGCTCAGATGCTGCAACATGTCACATTTTAACCAGCTGGATGTTTTTACACCAGAAATCCTGGAATATTACTAATCATCCAGCTCTGAAACATCTTTAACCGATATTTAACCGATATTTGACCGATCAGCCTGCTGTTTATAAAGTCTAAAAAAAAAAAAAATCTTCTTTTTCTTCTTCAAAAGCTTCTTTTTTTACAGACTTTAAAACTTCTAAAGACAAGGATTGGGAAAAAATATCGATACACTGAAATATCTGGATATTTTCATATGCTTATATCATATTGACATATTAAAACGCAGTATTGATTTTACTAATGAAATCTTGTGATATTTCATCATTCTGTCACGAAATCTAATGAAAATTCACAAAAATTTCGCGATATTTTCAAATGCTGATATCATATTGACATTTAGAAATGCGATATAGCCATTTTGTTGTTGTATGGTCTAATACGGCCTCCGTCCATACAACGTAAATAACACACACAGCGCCCCCGTTGGTTGGACTTTCAAACTTCTAAAGACTAGGGTTGGGAAAAATATCAATACACTGTGATATCAAGATATTTTCATATGCTTATATCATATTGACATATTAAAAAGCAGTATTGATTTTGCTAATGAAATCTTGTGATATTTCATCATTCTGTCATAAAACCTAATGAGAATCCACAAAAATTTCGCAAATTTTCAAATGCTGATATCATATTGACATTTAGAAATGCGATATAGCCATTTTGTTGTTGTATGGTCTAATATGACCTCCGTCCATACAACGTAAATAACACCCACAGCGCCCCCCGTTGGTCGGACTGTATAACTTCTAAAGACTAGGGTGAGAAAAATATCAATACACTGTAATATCGAGATATTTTCATATGCTGATATCATATTGACATTTTAACACGCGGTATCGATCTATTTTACTAACGAAATCTTGCAATGTTTCATCATTCTGTCACGAAATCTAATGAAAATTCACGAAAATTTCGCGATATTTTGATTTGCTGATATCATATTGACATTTAGAAATGCGATATAGCCATTTTGTTGTTGTATGGTCTAATACGGCCTCCGTCCATACAACGTAAATAACACACACAGCGCCCCCGTTGGTCGGACTTTAAAACTTCTAAAGACTAGGGGTGGGAAAAATATCAATCCACTGTAATATCGAGATATTTTCATATGCTGATATCATATTAATATAAAAAAAATGGTATCGATCTATTTTACGAATGAAATCTCGCGATATTTCATTGTTCTTTTACGAAATCTGTCAAGAAATCATGAAAATATCACGATATTTTGATATGCTGACATGACATTCAAAAATGCGGTATCGATCTATTTTACTACAAGATCTCGTTTTATTTCATCGTTCTGTTACAAAATCTCGCAAGAAATAACGAAATATTGTGAGATTTTGTAACAGACTGATGAAATCTTGTGTAAGTAAAGTAGATCGATACCGCATTTTAAAATATCGATTTGATAATGGCAAGTAATTGCCAAGTAATTATAAATAAAAAAAAAAAACCTATGAAAATTAACCAGTGAAAGTTAGACAATGCTTTTCAACCGCGCTTTAACGTAATAATTTTTAAAAAATGAAACAGGCCTGGACAAATGCATTTGAATTTGTAAATTTGCAACAAACCTTTTTAATCAAACTAATTGATTTTATTCATTTATTTGCTGTTACTCACTTTTATTTGTTAATTTATTTAATATTTAATTGCATTTTCTTTTATTTCAGTCCTTTATTTGCTCTTTTTTCCTCAGTTTTACTTAAGTAATAAAGGAACATCAACTCTTTGTGAAACTTTATCAAAAGGTGAAAAACAATGACATTTTATTAGTTTACCAACAAGGGAATGAGGTGAATTTTGGTATTTAATCATAAATATCTAAAGTTATTGCAGTTATATAATTAGTAATTAATTAATTGCTGTATTTGAGTCTTTGTTTCCTTCTTTAAATACGATGTGGAGCAGCTGTGAGACCGTGAAGCTGCGTCTGAAGTTCTGTTGACCATCAGGTGGAAATGTAAGACTGAGAATGAGTCCAGCTCGGTCTTTGATCCCAGATTCCTTCTCGTCCCTGACCGGTTGTCCTCCTGCCGTCCTGCACTCAGCGGTTTTACATTCCTCACACACAATGACCGGGTGGACGAACAGTGCATCCATTCAGGCCGGCTGGGGTCCACCTACCGGAGGGAAGCGAAGTGTTTTCTTTACTGCTTTTACAAGAAACCGAAGCCCTGCTGGACGCTGAAATGGAGACGCGGAGCACGGCGGTTAAAGTCCAAGGAGGCATGAATGGAGCGCCACTCTAGATGGCGTCCACTGAGGCGAGGACGAGTCCCCGTGAGGTGGAACTTTCAACGTGACAGGGATGCTTTTTTTTTTAAACAGAAAATGCAAATTCAGGAGGTTCTGGATTGTTTCACAGGTCGTGTTTCCGTTTCTCTTCCTGAGCTCCGACAGACTTGTCCGGTTACTCGGCTGGGTCGTCGGCAGGTTCCTTTCCTTCAGGTTGCAGATGTTTCACACACCTGGGACGGCTGGACGATTATAAAAAAACAATAATCACGATTAGTCATTGATTTAAAAGAAAGTGTTTATTGAACCACCAAAACTCAACCTCAAATATAATTAAAAAAAACCAAACAATTGGAAATAAGTTTGAAACAAGTAAAATAATAAAATAATGGTCTTGAGCAGAAAATTGAGCAGTCTTTGCAAAAAGCAGTTCTGTTTTCCGTTTCTGACACTTTTAAAAATAGGGGTGGGAAAAAATATTGATACACTGAAATATCGCAATATTTTTATCTGCTGATATCAACTCGATATCTAAAAACGCGGTATCAATCTATTTTACTTACAAAACCTCACAATATTTTGTGAATTCTCGCGAGATTTTGTAACAGAACAATGAAATATCGGGAGATTTTGTGAATAAAATAGATACCACGTTTTTAAATGTCAATATAATATTGGCATTTGAAAATATCGCAATATTTTAGTGTCAACATTTTATATACTCTAAAATATTGTAGTATTTTTATATGCCGATATCAAATTGATATTTAAAAATGCGGTATCAATCAATTTTACCTACAAAATCTCACAATATTTTGTGAATTCTCGCGAGATTTCGTAACACAACAAAGAAATATCGGGAGATTTTTGTGAGTAAAATAGATACCACGTTTTTAAATGTCAATATAATATTGGCATTTGAAAATATCGCAAAATTTTAGTGTCAACATTTTATATACTCTAAAATATTGTAATATTTTTATTTGCTGATATCAAATTGATGTTTAAAAACGTGGTATCTATCTATTTTACTTACAAAACCTCACAATATTTCTTGAATTCTCGCGAGATTTCGTAACAGAACAATGAAATATCGGGAGATTTTTGTGAGTAAAATAGATACCACGTTTTTAAATGTCAATATAATATTGGCATTTGAAAATATCGCAATATTTTAGTGTCAACATTTTATATACTCTAAAATATTGTAATATTTTTATTTGCTGATATCAAATTGATATTTAAAAACGCGGTATCGATCTATTTTACTTACAAAACCTCACAATATTTTGTGAATTCTCGCGAGATTTCGTAACAGAACAATGACATATCGGGAGATTTTTGTGAGTAAAATAGATACCACGTTTTTTTAAATGTCAATATGATATCGACATATGAAAATATTGGAATATTTTAGTGTCAAGATTATATATACACTGAAATATTGTGATATTTTTATATGCCGATATCAAATCAATATTTAAAAACATGGTATCAATCTATTTTACTTACAAAATCTCATGAGGTTTTTGTGAATTCTCGCGAGATTTCGTAACAGAACAATGAAATATCGTGAGATTTTGTGAGTAAAATAGATACCACGTTTTTAAATGTCAGTATGGTATTGGCATTTGAAAATATTGCAATATTTTAGTGTCAACATTTTATATACTCTAAAATACTGTAATATTTTTATATGCCGATATCAAATTGATATTTAAAAACGCGGTATCAATCAATTTTACTGACAAAATCTCATGAGGTTTTGTGAATTCTCGCGAGATTTCGTAACAGAATGAAATATCGTGAGATTTTTGTGAGTAAAATAGGTACGTTTTAAATGTCAATATAATATTGGCATTTGAAAATATCGCAATATTTCAGTGTCAATATTTTATATGCACTGAAATATTGTAATATTTGTATATGCCGATATCAAATTGATATTTAAAAACGCGGTATCAATCAATTTTACTTACAAAATCTCACAATGTTCTGTGAATTCTTGCAAGATTACGTAACAGAACAATGAAATATCGTGAGATTTTTGTGAGTAAAATGGATACCACGTTTTAAATGTCAATATATCGACATATGAAAATATTGCAATATTTTAGTGTCAATATTATATATAATCTGAAATATTTATATTTTTATATGCCGATATCAAATTAATATTTAAAAACGCAGTATCAATCTATTTTACTTACAGAATCTCACAATGTTTTGTGAATTCTCACAAGATTTCGTAACAGGACAATGAAATATCGTGAGATTTCGTGAGTAAAACAGATACCGTGTTTTTAAATGTCAATATGATATCGACATATGAAAATATCACAATATTTTAGTGTCAGTATTTTTCCCGCCTCTTTTTTATTTTTGAAACAGCGGGCTGATTAGTTAAATATCGGCTAAATATTGGTAGGGAGGCTGATGTCTGATACTCAGTTTTAAGGCGGATATCGAGGGGGCCCGTTATATCGTGCATCCCTAATATAGAGTCAGTTGGATGCAAAAATGGACTGGTTTATTTACATAGTGCCAAGGTGCACAAAGAAAAATTGCTGAAAAAATAGTGGACGTTTCGGTCACTCGACCATCATCAACACTGATACCATGACGACACAGTTTCAGGCGTTAAATAGGCTGGTGAGCAATGAGGACAGCCAATCAGGACAGCCCCAGCAGGAAGAAGACATCAACTAATCAGACATGAAGGATACACAAAGAAAAATGCACAAGACAAAATACAGACTATAGAAAACATGATGGGGGTAATTCCTCATTCAGACCCCCCTGCGATTCTTAGGGATCTGTTATATGACAGAAAGAAAGTGTTGAGACGGGATGAGCGGCCTCATGGAAGCGTCCTCCAGCGGATGATTTCTCATCATTTCTTCTTATAGCACTCTTATGTTCAATAATCCGAGTTTTAACTGGTCTAAACTTGGCACTGTGGAAATAAATCAGTCCAGTTTTGCATCCAACTTCCTCAATATCATTCAGTGTGCGGGCCTCTCTTCTTCCATTTCTCACATATTTCTGACTTTTCTGCATGTTTGTCACGCTTAAATGTTTCAGATCATTAAACAAATTTAAATGTGAGACAAAGATAACACAAGTAAACACAAAATGAAGTTTTTAAATGAAGATTTTTATTAGGGATGCACGATATAATCTGCTTCCTATCGGTATCGGCCTATATCGGCCTTAAAACTGAAAATGACATGGAACACCTCACCGATATTTAACCGATCAGCCCGCTGTTTCTAAAGTCTAAAAAAAATAAACTTTTTCTTCTTCTAAAACATCTTTTTTTTACAGACTTTTAAACTTCTAAAGACCAGGGGTGGGAAAAAATATCGATACACTGAAATATCGCGATATTTTCATATGCTTATATCATATTGACAGTAAAAAACGCGGTATCGGGCCATTTTACTAATGAAATCTTTCAATATTTAATCTTTCCATTATGAAATCTCATGAGAATTCACAAAAATTTTGCGACATTTTCATATGCTGATATCATTTTGACATTTAAAAACGCGATATTGATCTGTTTTACTAACGCAATCTCGCAAGGATTCACAAAATAACGCAAGTTTTTAACAAGATTTTGTAAATAAAATAGATCGATACTGCATTTTTGAATGTCAATTTGATATAGGCATATGAAAATATCACGATATTTCAGTGTATCGATATTTTTCCCACCCCTATTTTCAAAGTGTCAGAAACGGGAAACAAAACTGCCATTTGCAATGATTGCCTATTTTTTTTAAGCTTTAATATCGGCATCGGTATTAGTTACCAGCCACATGAGTTTAAAAATATCTGCAAATCGGATATCGGCCAAAATTCCAATATCGTGCATCCCTAATTTTTATTAGTAATAAGCCATTCAGAGGTGGACTTGCTGGTGTGTTCTGGATCATTGTTCTGCTGCAGAACCCAAGTGCGCTTCAGCTTGAGGGTCATTTGTGTAACTTGTGAAGGAAAGCTGATGGAAGCATCAACATCAGTGAATTCATTTCGATTGTGTCATGTGATGTGAATTAATCTGCTTATTTGAACTCTTTGGTCTCTGCTTTTGTGTTTTGCAGATGAAGAAGGAGCTGAGTGACAACGAGTCCATCAGTCAGGAGGTGGTCGGCAACGCCCACATCGAAAACTACGCCTTAAAATGTTCCTTTACGCTGATAATGAGGACAGAGCAGGACGATTCCACAAGTGAGGAAAACAGATTTTCATTTTATCCACCTTCATTATGAAGCTGACAGACCAGTCAATTTTATTTCCTCTCCCCGGAGCTGCAGGCAGATTATACCCTGCAGGTGAAAGCTGTTTTCAGCCTCAATTTGTTCCTCCACAAAAGTCCGCTGGCAGTCAGAGGAATGAGGTAAACACGAAGCTTCTTGACTTCAAACCATAATTTCAGTCACACAGACACATTTGGCCAACGCTAACTAAAGGAAAGGCAAGTTTATTTTAACATTTCACACAAATAGATTCAAAGTGCTTTTCATAAAACGTTAAATCATTACAGCGGGATGCAGAGGGAGCATTAAAAAGTCCATCAAAAAGAAACTTTCAAAAATGAAATAAAGTAACGACAGGAAAAAACGCCAGAAATGAAATAATGAACAGTTGCTTTGCTTTCAGCTGAAACGCTGACAGCTTGGCTCAACCGTTTGTGTCGTAGCAACAGGCGGTGACTCATGCAAAGCCCCGTAACCTCCGAGCACATGTTCGGAGGCCCCGTGTTAACAGGCGTGTCACTGCATCCACATGCATGTTGGTGTTTCGTGGCAGCAGTGTGCACGGCTCCTTGCAGAGCAGCTCTCCTCCTCTGGCATCTTTCCTGGAATTTAATCTGATTGGCTCCAACAAGCTGCTGCTTTGAATATGCTAAATGTTCGGGAAGTTTTACACTGGCTGTTTGACCGATATCTGATATACCGATATTGTCCTACGCTTAATTTCAGATATTAACTGATACCGATCTATGCAGACAACTGTAAGGTTGTATCGCCCTTGCTGACTGGGATTATAGGTTCTGATGCTGACTGGGATTAAAGGTTCTAGATGCTGACTGGGATTAAAGGTTCTGATGCTGACTGGGATTAAAGGTTCTAGATGCTGACTGGGATTAAAGGTTCTGATGCTGACTGGGATTAAAGGTTCTAGATGCTGACTGGGATTAAAGGTTCTGATGCTGACTGGGATTAAAGGTTCTGATGCTGACTGGGATTAAAGGTTCTGATGCTGACTGGGATTAAAGGTTCTAGATGCTGACTGGGATTAAAGGTTCTGATGCTGACTGAGATTAAAGGTTCTGATGCTAACTAGGATTAAAGGCTCTGATGCTGACTAGGATTAAAGGCTCTGATGCTGACTGGGATTCAAGGTTCTGATGCTGGCTGGGATTAAAGGCTCTGATGCTGACTGGGATTTAAGGTTCTGATGCTGGCTGGGATTGAAGGTTCCAATGCTGATTGGGATTGAAGGTTCCAATGCTGATTGGGATTGAAGGTTCTAGATGCTGACTGGGATTAAAGGTTCTTGACCTTGACTGGGATTAAAGGTTCTGATGCTGACTGGGATTAAAGGTTCTGATGCTGACTGGGATTAAAGGTTCTACATGCTGACTGGGATTAAAGGTCATGATGCTGACTGGGATTAAAGGTTCTGATGCTGACTGGGATTAAAGGTTCTACATGCTGACTGGGATTAAAGGTTCTGATGTTAACTGGGATTAATTGTTCTGATGCTGACTGGGATTAAAGGTTCCAATGCTGACTGGGATTAAAGGTTCTATATGCTGACTGGGATTAAAGGTTCTAGATGCTGACTGGGATTAAAGGTTCTGATGCTCACTGGGATTAAAGGTTCTGATGCTGACTAGGATTAAAGATTCTGATGCTGACTGGGATTAAAGGCTCTGATGCTGACTGGGATTAAAGGCTCTGATGCTGACTGGGATTAAATGTTCTGATGCTGACTAGGATTAAAGGTTATAGATGCTGACTGGGATTAAAGGTTCTGATGCTGGCTGGGATTAAAGGTTCTGATGCTGGCTGGGATTAAAGGTTCTGATGCTGACTGGGATTAAAGGTCCTTATGCTGACTGGGATTAAAGGTTCTGATGCTGACTGGGATTAAAGGTTCTGACGCTGACTGGGATTGAAGGTTCTGATGCTGACTGGGAATAAAGGTTCTGATGCTGACTTGAATTAAAGGTTCCAATGCTGACTGGGATTAAAGGTTCTAGATGCTGACTCGGATTAAAGGTTCTAGACCTTGACTGGGATTAAAGGTTCTAATGCTGACTGTGATTAAAGGTTCCAATGCTGACTGGGATTAAAGGTTCCAATGCTGATTGGGATTAAAGGTTCTAGATGCTGACTGGGATTAAAGGTTCTAGACCTTGACTGGGATTAAAGGTTCTGATGCTGACTGGGATTAAAGGTTCCAATGCTGATTGGGATTAGAGGTTCTAGATGCTGACTGGGATTAAAGGTTCTGATGCTGGCTGGGATTAAAGGTTCTACATGCTGACTGGGATTAAAGGTTCTGATGCTGACTGGGATTAAAGGTTCTACATGCTGACTGGGATTAAAGGTTCTGATGTTAACTGGGATTAAATGTTCTGATGCTGACTGGGATTAAAGGTTCCAATGCTGACTGGGATTAAAGGTTCTAGATGCTGACTGGGATTAAAGGTTCTAGACCTTGACTGGGATTAAAGGCTCTGATGCTGACTGGGATTAAAGGCTCTGATGCTGACTGGGATTAAAGGCTCTGATGCTGACTGGGATTAAATGTTCTGATGCTGACTAGGATTAAAGGTTATAGATGCTGACTGGGATTAAAGGTTCTGATGCTGGCTGGGATTAAAGGTTCTGATGCTGGCTGGGATTAAAGGTCCTTATGCTGACTGGGATTAAAGGTTCTAGATGCTGACTGGGATTAAAGGTTCTAGACCTTGACTGGGATTAAAGGCTCTGATGCTGACTGGGATTAAAGGCTCTGATGCTGACTGGGATTAAATGTTCTGATGCTGACTGGGATTAAATGTCCTTATGCTGACTGGGATTAAAGGCTCTGATGCTGGCTGGGATTAAAGGTTCTGATGTTGACTGGGATTAAAGGTCCTTATGCTGACTGGGATTAAAGGTTCTGATGCTGACTGGGATTAAAGGTTCTGATGGTGACTGGGATTAAAGGTTCTGATGCTGACTGGGATTAAAGGTTCTGATGCTGACTGGGATTAAAGGTTCTGATGCTGACTTGAATTAAAGGTTCCATTGCTGACTGGGATTAAAGGTTCTAGATGCTGACTCGGATTAAAGGTTCTAGACCTTGACTGGGATTAAAGGTTCTAATGCTGACTGGGATTAAAGGTTCCAATGCTGATTGGGATTAAAGGTTCTAGATGCTGACTGGTATTAAAGGTTCTAGACCTTGACTGGGATTAAAGGTTCTGATGCTGACTGGGATGCAGGAACGTCTTCACCAAGTCAGGTCCACGTTTGTGCATAAATCGGAGGAGGAGGTTCATCTAAGAGTTTTTACTCCCGCAGTGATGCTTCGTCATGTCAAGCTTTGAACGACCAACGCTGTCGTCTCATTCCACTTCAGTGACGAATATTTCACAACCTTTCTGTCATATTATGTAAAATCCCAATAATACTGAGAACCTGTTCGACTGAACATGCAAGAAAATCTGTAAAACTTTGAGAGCAGACTTTTAACTCGCCATGTTTGATGCACGGAGCAGGTGAGCCGAAGGAGTTTATAACAACAGCATCGTTATCTCAGCATGCAGGATCTACAGGTCGCTGAACTGATGGTAAATACATATTAACCGAGAGCGAGGGCGGTTCCAATCGCTCCGAAGTGACGTTCGAATATTTGCTCGAACATCGAATTCGAATAAATTCGAATATCCATTTGAGCAATGTGCCAACAGGAGGAAAAACTAATGTAAGACATAACTACTTGTACAGACTAATCCGACGAGCGTTTTGTGTGTGTCGCCATCTTGCGGCGCCGCCGTTGCCTGGGTAACGAGTCCCAATGACCTCGTATCTGCCAGCATGGAAAGCAGCGTGAATATCTGGATTTCCAACGTTAGACAGTCGTCTAAGATCATGTTATCCAGAGATCTCTAAAATATTCTGACTTTTTAGGGTTCCAAGCCCGCGGAGCAGCGCAGAACCGTGTTGCAGAGCAACGCGGTTCCAGCACTCCAGCGTGCTGGAAACCTATTGTTTTTGTACGGATTTTTATTCTTATTATTAGGGTTCCAAGCCCGCGGAGCAGCGCAGAACCGTGTTGCAGAGCAACGCGGTTCCAGCACTCCAGCGTGCTGGAAACCTATTGTTTTTGCTTCGTTTTTTATTATTAGGGGTCCAAGCCCGCGGAGCAGCGCAGGGCCCGCGTTGCAGTGCAACGCGGTTCCCAGCACTCCAGCGTGCTGGAACCCTATTGAGTTTGCTTCGTTTTTTATTATTATTATTATTATTCTTCCGCCCCAAAACTGTCTGGGGAGGCTAGACCGCAAGAGTTATATAAAAAGCATATACATGGGCTTGGACAAAAGTGGTTCATGTAGAGAAATCAGGAAAATGACACATGTCAGACACTAGGGGGCGCTATACCAGGGGGTAGTACGTTTTGGCCTCTAGCTCCCAAACCGCTTGGAATAAATTTATGGGACCTGGATCCACAGATTCCTTGGACCCTTCCGCATCTCCTGACATAGGCCACGCCCATTTGCGCCTAGATAGATTTTTTGCTAGGGGGCGATATAGGCAAAACCTATTTTCGTAAACTCGTCCTACAATTTTGACCCGATCAGGCTGAAAATTGTACCACATATACTAGAGACATAGACAAACAAAGATATGTAACAGATTTTTGAAATTTTACTCGGTTACGAAATTATGCGCGTTTAAACATTTATGAAAACCTAGCTAAAAACTTAAAAGGCCATAACTCAAAAACGACAACACATAATTACAATTCCTTCAAAACCCCAGTGGGGAACTTGATTTTCTACAAATGTACCGAAGGAGGAAATTTTTCAAATCTAGGGGGCGCTGTTATCCTGATTTTTTTATATTGGCAAAACCGCTGGTCCGATCTGCACGCCGCACCCATGGTACGTAGATAGTGACCCTCTGAGCATAATACTAAAAGATGGTTAGGATTGGACCACGTGGGCGTGTTTTATTAGCGATTTTGTAACCCAGGGGCGGAAATCAGCCGAGGGGCCCTGGACCGCTATTTTTCTTCCCCTGACCCAACAAAAATGGCCAGGGAGGCCAAACCAAAGGTGGATTTATATAGCCACTTACAGGGATGGTAGAAGAAAATTTTTGTGAAATTATAAAAGAGAAAAAACTCATGTCAGACACTAGGTGGCGCTATACCATTGGGTAGCACGTTTTGGCCTCTAGCTCGAAAACGGCTTGGAGTAAATTTAAGTGCCTTATATCCCCAGATTCCTTGGATCCTCCTGAATTTTATGACATAGGCCACGCCCATTTCCGCCTATAATTTTTTTTTGCTACAGTGCAAAATATGCAAAACATTGTTTATTTTACTCCTCCTAGAGTTTTAGCCCGATCCAACTGAAAATTGTACCACACAAAGTACATAGCAAGAGGAACAAAGTGATCAGAGCGATTGTTGGATTTTTGTTTCGTTGCGGAGTTATGCGCATTGAAACATTTTTTCAAAGCTAGCTACGTACTTCAAAGGCCATAACTTTAAAACCGCATCAGATAATTCCATGAAACTCCTACACCAACAGGGGAACGTGATTATCTACTCATGTTGCATAATGGAAATTTTTTTAATCTAGGGGGCGCTATGACACTTATTATATTTCACAAACAATTGATCAGATATATATGAAACTCACTGTGTATGTTCATATCATCACTCTGTGCTGATTCCAAGAGGATGGCTATGATTGGACAAAGTGGGAATGGTTTATGAGCGGGCCATCACCCCGATTTTTATTACATTTAAAATCAGCTGTTTGTCCTAGACAGCTAAAATGTGATGGATATTCTTTGAATCATACTGAACATTTGAATCCATCCAACCTTCACTCTATATTGATTTTACACCCTAAGTTTTGGCTGAAATATGCAAATTTGCTCAACACAAGGATTTCCATAACAGATAAATCTATAAAAAACCAATCTTGTTACAGTTAATGTCAAGATAGTCCTCATGAATCCCAAGCAGTTTTGCAAAGATTTTTAATCCTGCAAATATCAATGTTGTCTAAAGTTCACAACTGCATCTGTAGTGTGTTTGTCTTTATTTTTACATGGTTATGTCACTGATCATTTATATATAGGGCTGTAACGATACCCTGAATGGAAATAAAAATTGTGATCCTCAGAGCCACAAGCCCATCTTGCAGTGGGAGAAGGCAGGATCGTGACACCTTCCAAGCCCAGTTCAGATGGTCTGAAACTTCTCAGATCACATCACACTGTTTCACTTTTTTCTCCATCAAGCTACAAACTCTTGGAAGCATCCAGTTACTAATTAGACAACACATCTGTCTTAGAGTCACCAGGTACGGTGTTACACAAGTTTTTTTCCCTGCAAGTCAAATGAAACTTGTCAGTTTTCCATGGGCACATAAACCTTTAATCGGAATGATCCACTTACACGCATGCAGCTGGGGAGTGTGTGAATGAGGTGCGCAATGGCAGATCTTCAGACACTGAGAACAGTGAAAGGAAAGAAGGAGAAGATCCTGGTCGTGGTTGGCAGGCCAGACGCACGGACGTCCAGCTGGATGTTTAAATATTGATGTCTGATATTCACCGTAGTGTGTTTGTCTTCATTTTTACATGGATAAGACATTGATTATTCTAACTGAAGTATGTGGTCAGTCCTGCTGGAGCAAACATATCGCCACAGATGTGTGTGCATGTGCGAATGTGTATTAACATCTGTTAAAACAGAAGTCCTATTGTATTGGAAGGCTTGTGGTGAAGTTTGAGGACAGAGAGGATCTGGAGTTGCTGGTGGCTGTTAGTATTCTGTGAATGTTGGTTGACAACAGGTGTGTCCAGTGCTGGTCCTCGAGAGCCACAAAAAAGCATTAACTGGGATTTTTAACTTGTGCATGTCCAATCTTAAAATTTCCAACTGTATAAGGTAGGTAGTGTCTAATATAAGATAGGGAAAAGAGGTTTGGAAGCAGTTTTGGGTCTGCCCTGTGAAGCAGCGGCTTTCTTTCCCCAATCGCAATATCTCAGCGTGAAAAGCATAAAGTGGGATTTTCAACTTCTGCATGTCCAATCTTTAAAATTCCAACTTTATGAGACAAAGGTTATCGGGGTATGTCGTCATGACATCGGACTTATCGGAATGACATCATAATGTCCTGTTATCGGCCCAATGATTATCATGCATCCCGAATAAAAACACAATCTTGCTGCAGTTAATGTCAAGATATTCCTTATGAATCCCAAGCAGTTTGGGAAAGATTTTTCATCCTGCAAACATCAAAGTTGTCTAAAGTTTACAACTGCATCTGTAGTGTGTTTGTCTTCATTTTTACATGGTTATGCCATTGATCATTCATATATAGGGCTGTAACAATACCTGAATTTAAATAAAAATCGTGACCCTCAGAGCCACAATCCTGTCTCGCGGTGGGAGAAAGCAGGATCACGTCACCCTCCAAACCCAGTTCAGATGCTCTGAAACTTTTCAGGTCACAAAAAACTATTTGACCTTTTTTCTTCATCAGTCTAAAGACTATTGTGGCATGAATTTTCTAACTCAACAGCACATCTTTCTTAAAGGCACCGGGTAGTGTCACGCATATTTTTTCCCTGTGCAAAACAAATTAAACTTGTCAGTTTTCCATATAAACCATCGACCGAGATCAGTTACTCGCGTGCCTGTAGCTCACAAGACTGTGTTTGAGCTGGGCGATGGCAGGTCTTTAGATACTGAGAACAGTGAAAGGACAGGAAGGAAGAATCCTGGTCGTGTTCGGCAGACCAGACACACGGAGGACAGCCAGCTGGATGTTTGAATATTGATGTCTGATATTCACCTTAGGAACATCTGTTAAAACAGAAGTCCGATGGTACTGTAATGCTTGTGGTGAAGTTTGAGGACAGAGAGGATCTGCAGTAGTTGGTGGCTGTTAGTTTTTTTTTTAAATGTTGGTCTACAACAGGGGTGTCCAGTGCTGGTCCTTTAGAGCCACAATCCTGCAGGTGTTAGACATTTTCCTGAAAACTCAGACAACATTACCCATACACACAAACTTCATGCTGCACCGTAATTGAAGACAACAGGTTTTCATGCTGAGCAAACCTTCTTTGCAAAATAATCAAAAATCATCCTTTTTTTCCGGAGGGCTACAAATCTAAGTGTTTGTCGAACAATGGGAGGCGGGGCCAGGGAGGGCGGTGCGCCAGGGGAGGCGGTGCACGGTCGGGCTTGGACCCCGTGATAACTGCTTGCAGTTCTAGTTATTATTATTATTATTTTTCCGACACAAAAACTCCTTGGGGAGGCTAGACCGCAAGAGTTATATAAAAAGCATATACATGGGCTTGGACAAAAAGGGTGAATGTAGCGAAAGCAGGAAAATGACACATGTCAGACACTAGGGGGCGCTATACCAGGGGGTAGTACGTTTTGGCCTCTAGCGGGCAAACCGCTTGGAATAAATTTATGGGACCTGGATGAGCAGATTCCTTGGACCCGTCCACATCTCCTGACATAGGCCACGCCCATTTGCGCCTAGATAGATTTTTTGCTAGGGGGCGATATAAGCAAAACCTATTTTCGTAAACTCGTCCTACAATTTTGACCCGATCAGGCTGAAAATTGTACCACATATAATAGAGACATAGACAAACAAAGTTATCTAACAGATTTTTGAAATTTTACTCGGTTACGAAATTATGCGCGTTTAAACATTTATGAAAACCTAGCTAAAAACTTAAAAGGCCATAACTCAAAAACGACAACACATAATTACAATTCCTTCAAAACCCCAGTGGGGAACTTGATTTTATACAAATGTACCGAAGGAGGAAATTTTTCAAATCTAGGGGGCGCTGTTATCCTGATTTTTTTATATTGGGAAAACCGCTGGTCCGATCTGCATGCCGCACCCAAGGTACGTAGATAGAGCCCCTGTGAGCATAATACTAAAAAATGGTTAGGATTGGACCACGTGGGCGTGTTTTATTAGCGATTTTGTAACCCAGGGGCGGAAATCAGCCGAGGGGCCCTGGACCACTATTTTTCTTCCCCTGACCCAACAAAAATGGCCAGGGAGGCCAAACCAAAGGTGGATTTATATAGCCACTTACAGGGATGGTAGAAGAAAATTTTTGTGAAATTATAAAAGAGAAAAAACTCATGTCAGACACTAGGTGGCGCTATACCATTGGGTAGCACGTTTTGGCCTCTAGCTCGAAAACGGCTTGGAGTAAATTTAAGTGCCTTATATCCCCAGATTCCTTGGACCCTCCCGAATTTTATGACATAGGCCACGCCCATTTCCGCCTATAATTTTTTTTTGCTACAGTGCAAAATATGCAAAACATAGTTTTTTTTACTACTCCTAGAGTTTTACCCCGATCAAACTGAAAATTGTAACACACAAAGTACATAGCAAGAGGAAAAAACTGATCAGAGCGATTGTTGGATTTTTGTTTCGTTGCGGAGTTATGCGCATTGAAACATTTTTCCAAAGCTAGCTACGTACTTCAAAGGCCATAACTTTAAAACCACATCAGATAATTCCATGAAACTCCTACACCAACAGGGGAACGTGATTATCTACTCATGTTGCATAATGGAAATTTTTTCTATCTAGGGGGCGCTATGACACTTATTATATTTCACAATCAATTGATCAGATATATATGAAACTCACTGTGTATGTTCATATCATCACTCTGTGCTGATTCCTAGAGGATGGCTATGATTGGAAAAAGTGGGAATGGTTTATGAGCGGGCCACACCCCGATTTTTATGACATTAAAAATCAGCTGTTTGTCCTAGACAGCTAAAATGTGATGGATATTCCTTGAATCATACTGAACATTTGAATCCATCCAACCTTCACTCTATAAGTTTTGGCTGAAATATGCAAATTTGCTCAACACAAGGATTTCCATAACAGATAAATCTATAAAAACCAATCTTTTTACAGTTAATGTCAAGATAGTCCTCATGAATCCCAAGCAGTTATGCAAAGATTTTTAATCCTGCAAATATCAATGTTGTCTAAAGTTCACCACTGCATCTGTAGTGTGTTTGTCTTTATTTTTACATGGTTATGTAACTGATCATTTATATATAGGGCTGTAACGATACCCGAATGGAAATAAAAATTGTGATCCTCAGAGCCACAAGCCCATCTTGCAGTGGGAGAAGGCAGGATCGTGACACCTTCCAAGCCCAGTTCAGATGGTGTGAAACTTCTCAGATCACATCACATTGTTTCACTTTTTTCTCCATCAAGCTACAAACTCTTAGAAGCATCCAGTTACTAATTAGACAACACATCTGTCTTAGAGTCACCAGGTACGGTGTTACACATGTTTTTTTCCTGTAAGTCAAATGAAACTTGTCAGTTTTCCATGGGCACATAAACCTTTGATCGGAATGAGCCAATTACACGCATGCAGCTGGGGAGTGTGTGAATGAGGTGAGCGATGGCAAATCTTCAGACACTGAGAACAGTGAAAGAAAAGAAGGAGAAGATCCTGGTCGTGGTTGGCAGGCCAGATGCACGGACGTCCAGCTGGATGTTTAAATATTGATGTCTGATATTCACCGTAGTGTGTTTGTCTTCATTTTTACATGGATAAGACATTGATTATTCTAACTGAAGTATGTGGTCAGTCCTGCTGGAGCAAACATATCGCCACAGATGTGTGTGCATGTGCGAATGTGTATTAACATCTGTTAAAAACAGAAGTCCTATTGTATTGTAAGGCTTGTGGTGAAGTTTGAGGACAGAGAGGATCTAGAGTGGCTGGTGGCTGTTAGTATTCTGTGAATGTTGGTTGACAACAGGGGTGTCCAGTGCTGGTCCTCGAGAGCCACAAAAAAGCATTAACTGGGATTTTTAACTTGTGCATGTCCAATCTTAAAATTTCCAACTGTATAAGGTAGGTAGTGTCTGATATAAGATAGGGAAAGAGGTTTGGAAGCAGTTTTGGGTCTGCCCTGTGAAGCAGCGGCTTTCTTTCCCCAATCGCAATATCTCAGGGTGAAAAGCACAAAGTGGTATTTTGACCTTCTGCATGTCCAATCTTTAAAATTCCAACTTTATGGGACAAACGTTATCGGGGTATGTCGTCATGACATCGGACTTATCAGAATGACATCATAATGTCCTGTTATCGGCCCAATAATTATCTTGCATCCCAAATAAAAACCAATCTTGCTGCAATTAATGTCAAGATGTTCCTTATGAATCCCAAGCAGTTTGGGAAAGATTTTTCATCCTGCAGCTCGGAAGACTGTGTTTGAGGTGGGCGATGGCAGGTCTTTAGACACTGAGAACAGTGAAAGGACAGGAAGGAAGAATCCTGGTCGTGTTTTGCAGACCAGACACACGGAGGACACCCAGCTGGATGTTTGAATATTGATGTCTGATATTCACCTTAGGAACATCTGTTAAAACAGAAGTCAGATGGTACTGTAATTCTTGTGGTGAAGTTTGAGGACAGAGAGGATCTGCAGTAGTTAGTCGCTGTTAGTTTTTTTTAAATGTTGGTCTACAACAGGGGTGTCCAGTGCTGGTCCTTGAGAGCCACAATATTGCAGGTGTTAGACATTTTCCTGAAAACTCAGTCAACATGACCCATACACACAAACTTCATGCTGCACCGTAATTGAAGACAACAGGTTTTAATGGTGAGCAAACCTTCTTTGCAAAATAATCAAAAATCGTCCTTTTTTTCCAGAGGGCTACAAATCTAAGTGTTTGTCGAACAATGGGAGGCGGGGCCAGGTAGGGCGGTGCGCCAGGGGAGGCGGTGCACGGACGGGCTTGGACCCCGTGATAACTGCTTGCAGTTCTAGTTAGGGTTCCAAGCCCCGCGGAGCAGCGCAGAACCGCGTTGCATGCAACGCGGTTCCAGCACTCCAGCGGTGCTGGAACCCTATTGTTTTTGTACGGATTTTTATTCTTATTATTATTATTCTTCCCGGTGAAAAGTATCTGGGGAGCCTAAACTGCACATGCATTAATACAACCACATATATAGGCTGGTACAAAAGTGGTTCATGTAGAGATTTAAGCGAAATGACATATCTCGGACACTAGGGGGCGCTAAACCAGGGGGTTGAACCTTTTAGGCTCTAGCTTGAGAACGGCTTGGAATAAATTTATGGGACTTGGATCCCCAGATTCCTTGGATCCTCCTGCATCTCCTGACATAGGCCACGCCCATTTCCGCCTATAAAAATTTTTCGCTAGGGGGCGATAGATGCAAAACCTATTTTCGTGAACTCGTCCTACAGTTTTCACCTGATAGGGCTGAAAATCAGACCACACACTCTACAGACCAAGCGAACAAAACGTGATGAAGCGATTTTTGAATTGTTGCTCCATTATGGAGTTATGCGCAATTAAACATTTTTAAAAAACTAGCTAAATACTTATAAAGCCATATCTCGCAAACGACAACAGATAATTGCATAATATACCGAAACCTTGTGGAGAACGTGATTCTCTACTGATACATAGAAGGACAAAAATTTTCAGAATCTAGGGGGCGCTATAACCATGAAAAGTTTATACTACAAAAACGGCTTATTGGATATCAACGCCCTGCACTGGCTATGTGTACAAACACATTCTGAGCAGAATTCTAGAAGATGGTAATGATTGGACAAAGTGGGCGTGGCCTATGAGCAATAAATGTCAAAAAATGTGATTTTTCAAATATTTGTTAAAAATCAGCCGTTTGTCCTAAAGAGCTGAAATTTGATGGAGATATTCTCTCAATCATGCCCATCATTTTTGCTATTGCACCCCTGTTTAAAATTTGATATCACACGCCATCTTTTTGAAAAAATATGCAAATTAAATTTACATTTGTATTTTCAAAACGGATTACTCTATTAATACCAAACCCTCAACAGTGACTCCTTAGGTCATCCTCAATACATGGCAGTTAGTATGGTGAATATTCTGGTCATTTTTTAGAAATATTTTGGATATACTTATTTAATGCAATAAAAATCAAAACATTTTTAATTCTGTAAATATTAATCTTACACACACTAGAAAAAAATCAGAGCACTGACAACATTATCCTGAACATCTTTGAATATTTTTATAATTTTTCACTCAAATTTTAATTTTTTATGAATATTCAATTCCTAAAATGATTTTTAATTTCTTAAATATTTTTCAGAGACAGTCTAAAATCCTTCACATTATAAAATACATTTTTATGATTGTACCCAAATATTTTCAAGATTTTTGGAGAAACAACTTAGGAAATATGATTGAATTAATCTAAGGCCATCTAAACAGCCTGGTTTCAGTTTGAATGTCAGATTTGGCGGTCTCTGGCTCCATCTAGTGGGTGCAGACTATAACTACACCCCCATATTTCCAGGTAGCTGGGTGGCAGATTTGGCGGTCTTTGGATCTATCTAGTGGTGTCAGAATATAACTACATCACCTGCTTTCAGCTGCCTCAATGCAACAATGAATCAATATTACATGGATATAAAATCATATGGCTGTCTTCACATGCAGTACATCATTAGTAATATGTGCAGAAATCACATGTTAAAGTAAAGCTATATTACTATTTGACATTTTAGAGAAAACAACCATAAAACAACAGACTTTGTGGTCCATGCTGACTGAACACAACTACTCTTCATGCACAGCAAACCTTACCTAGAAACAGTACAAATACAAACAGTAATGTAAAAATATTATTGATAATTCTGCACAATGATATCAAATTATAACAAACAGGGAGCATCTAACTTAGAATATATCCATATAGTCCAATGCCCAAAAAAACCCTTTATTAAATGATGCACAATCATGCAAGATTTAATGAGTCTTAGAGGAATTTGGAATATATCTGTTGATGTCTATCTCCCTCTGGAGGGTGCAGATTGTAACTATATAAAAAACTAGGTTAAAATGTGTGTTGTATATCCCTAAAAGATTATTCCCCCCAGACACAAGGGTATTGCTACACGAACAATGCTTGGCTATGCTACTCTGTCCATCCAGTCCACACTTTTCCTGATCCACCTGGTCAAATAATCTCAAATCATCACCAAGGAAAAACATTTTATCAGTTAAAAATGATGATGAAACCTTAATGAATCAGGTCTTCGGGGTGTGTATCTGGATGTAAATGTAACATGCTGGCTGTTTAGATATTCATGTCTGAAGTTCATAGCTACATATGGAGATTGTTTGTCTTTATTCTTAAATGGTTGTGAAATTGATAATTTCACAATGAAGTATGTGATCAGTCCTGCTGTACCAAATACAGCTGTGTGAAAACGTTTTTGCCCCCTACCTAACTTCATACCTTTTTGCATATTAATCACAGTTAAATGTTTCGGATTACAAACAAATTTTAATGTGGGTCAAAGATAACAGAAGTTAACAGAAAATGCAGTTTTTGAATGAAGATTTGTATTTGTGAGGGGGGAATCCAAACCTCCATGGTCCTGTGTGATTGCCCTTCCTGTTAAAACATAAATTAACTGTGGTTTATCACATCTTTGGAAAGCTGATTTAAATTTTTCTAGCCACATCAAGGCTGGGTTACTGCCACACCTGTTCTCAATCAAGAAATCACTTAAATAAGACCTGCCTGATGAAGTTAAGTAGACCAAAAAGATCCTCAAAACCTAGACATCATGTTGTGATAAAAAAAATAAATAAATAAATCAGTAAAAAATGATAAACAAGGTAATTGAGATCTATCAGTCTGGAAAAGGTTCCAAAGCCATTTCTAAAAGTTTACGACTCCAGAGAACCACAGTGAGAACCATTATCCACAAATGGTGAAAACATGCAACAGTGGTGAACCTTCCCAGGAGTGGCCAGCTGACCAAAATTACCCCAAGAGCACAGAGACAACTCATCCAAGAGGTCACAAAAGACCCCAGAACAACATCCAAGAACTGCAGGCCTCACTTGCCTCAATTAAGGTCAGTGTTCATGACTCCACCATCAGAAAAAGACTGGGGGGCAAAATGGCCTGCACGGCAGAGTTCCAAGAGTAAAATCACTGCTGAGCAAAAAGAACATAAAGGCTCGTCTCAGTTTAGCCAGAAAAAATCTTGATGATCCCCAAGACTTCTGGGAAAATACTCCGTGGACTGATGAGAAAAAAGTTGAACTTTCTGGAAGGTGTAGGTCCCATTACATCTGCCGTAAAATGAACACGGCCTTTCAGAAAAGGAACATCATAGCAACAGTAAAATGTGGTGGTGGTAGTGTGATGGTCTGGGGCTGTTTTGCTGCTTCAGGACCTGGAAGACTTGCTGTGGTAAATGGAAACATGAATTCTGCCATCTACCAAAAAATCCTGAAGGAGAATGTCCGGCCATCTGTTGGTGACCTCAAGCTGAAGCACACTTGGAATCTGCAGCAGAACAATGATCCAGAACACACCAGCAAGTCCACCTCTGAATGGCTTAAGAACAACAAAATGAAGACTTTGGAGTGGTCTAGTAAAAGCCCCCACCTGAATCCCATTGAGATGCAGTGGAATGACCTCAAAAAGGGGGTTCATGCTGGAAAAGCCTCCAATGTGGCTGAATTACAACAATTCTGCAAAGATGAGTGGAACAAAATTCCTCCACTGCACTTTATAAGAGTCATTACCATTTATCACCAACATTATGATTACAGTTGTTGCTGCTAAGGTGGAGCAACCAGTTATTAGGTTTAGGGGGCAATCACTCTTTCACGCAGGGCCATTCAAGTTTGGACCCCCCCCCCCCCCTAAAAATAAAAATCTTCATTTAAAAACTGCGTTTTCTGTTTACTTGTGTTATCTTTGTCTCACATTTAAATTTGTTTGATGATCTGAAACATTTAAGTGTGACTAACATGCAAAAAAGTAATAAATTAGGAAGGGGGCAAAATCTTTTTCACACAGCTGTATATTTTCACAGATAGGTGACTAAATTAATAAGTTTAAGACTGGTAGTTTTCTTTGACTGTTGGTCTACATTGAATTGAATTTCCATCTTAGGATAAATAAAGTATTTTTCATTTTATGAGATCAGAAGTGTCCGACTCTGGTCCCCAAGACCCCCAATGCTGCAGGTATTTTTGCAGACATTTTCCTGAAAACTGAGTCACCGTCACCCCTACACACAAACTTCTTCATATCGTGTAATTGAGGAGAACAGGTTTATTCATGCAGACCAAAGAAATCACCTATTTTTCCAAGAGCGCTATTGATCTAAGTTTATGTTGAAGAAGGGAGGTGGGGCCAGAGGAGGCGTGGCCAGGGGAGGCGGTGCGTGGGTGGGCTTGGAACCCGGGATAACTGCTTGCAGTTCTAGTTATTATTATTCTTCTCTGTGAAAACTCTCTGGGGAGCCAAAACTGCACACGCTGTAATATAGCCACATATATAGGCTGGTACAAAAGTGGTTCATGTAGAGATTTAAGCGCAATGACACATGTCGGACACTAGGGGGCGCTATACCAGGGGGTAGTACGTTTTGGCCTCTAGCTCCCAAACCGCTTGGAATAAATTTATGGGACCTGGATCCACAGATTCCTTGGACCCTTCCGCATCTCCTGACGTAGGCCACGCCCATTTGCGCCTAAATAGATTTTTTGCTAGGGGGCGATATATGCAAAACCTATTTTTGTGAACTAGTCCTAGGATTTTTGCCCGATCAGGCTGAAAAATGTACCATATAAACTACAGACCAAGCCAAACAAACGTAAGGAAGCACTTTTTGAAAATATTGTTTTGTTACGAAGTTATGCGCAAACAAACATTTATGAAAACCTAGCTAAAAACTTAAAAGGCTATAACTCAAAAACGACAACACATAATTACAATTCCTTCAAAACTCCAGTGGGGAACTTGATTTTCTACAAATGTACCAAAGGAGGAAATTTTTCAAATCTAGGGGGCGCTGTTATCCTGATTTCTTTATATTGGGAAAACCGCTGTTCCGATCTGCACGCCGCACCCATGGTACGTAGATAGAGCCCCTGTGAGCATAATACTAAAAAATGGTTAGGATTGGACCACGTGGGCGTGTTTTATTAGCGATTTTGTAACCCAGGGGCGGAAATCAGCCGAGGGGCCCTGGACCGCTATTTTTCTTCCCCTGACCCAACAAAAATGGCCAGGGAGGCCAAACCAAAGGTGGATTTATATAGCCACTTACAGGGATGGTAGAAGAAAATGTTTGTGAAATTATGAAAGAGAAAAAAACTCATGTCAGACACTAGGTGGCGCTATACCATTGGGTAGCACGTTTTGGCCTCTAGCTCGAAAACGGCTTGGAGTAAATTTAAGTGCCTTATATCCCCAGATTCCTTGGACCCTCCTGAATTTTATGACATAGGCCACGCCCATTTCCGCCTATAATTTTTTTTTTGCTACAGTGCAAAATATGCAAAACATTGTTTTTTTTACACGTCCTAGAGTTTTACCCCGATCCAACTGAAAATTGTACCACACAAAGTAGATACCAAGAGAAAAAGACTGATCAGAGCGATTGTTGGAATTTTTTTTCCGTTGCGGAATTATGCGTGTTGAAACATTTTACCAACGCTAGCTACATACTTCAAAGGCCATAACTTTAAAACCACATCAGATATTTCCATGAAACTCCTACACCAACAAGGGAATGTTATTATCTACTCATGTAGCATAATGGAAATTTTTTAAATCTAGGGGGCGCTGTAACACTTTTTATATTTCACAAACGATTGATCAGATATGTATGAAACTCACTGTGTATGTTCATATCATCACTCTGTGCTGATTCCTAGATGATGGTTATGATTGGACAAAGTGGGAATGTTTTATGAGTGGGCCATACTCCGATTTTCATTATT
This sequence comes from Atherinomorus stipes, assembly GCA_023101725.1. Taxonomy (NCBI): domain Eukaryota; kingdom Metazoa; phylum Chordata; class Actinopteri; order Atheriniformes; family Atherinidae; genus Atherinomorus; species Atherinomorus stipes. The sequence continues at coordinate 12,599 of JALJCO010005996.1, read as the reverse complement.
ACATCATTAAAAGTCAGCTGTTTGTCCTAGACAGCCTAAATGTGATGGAGATATTCCTTTAATCATGCTGAACGTTTGAATCCAGCCAACTATCACTCTAAATTTTTTTTCACAGGCTAAGTTTTTGTTGAAATATGCAAATTTGCGCAACACAAGGATTTCCATAACAGATAAATCTATAAAAAACAATCTTGTTACAGTTAATGTCAAGATATATCTCATGAATTCCAAGCAGTTTGGCAAAGATTTTTAATCCTGCAATATATCAATGTTGTCTAAAGTTCACGTCTGCATCTGTCCTGTTTGTCTTCATTTTTACATGGTTATGTCATTGATCATTTATGTATAGGGCTGTAACGATACCCGAATGGAAATAAAAATTGTGATCCTCAGAGCCACAAACCCATCTTGCAGTGAGAGAAGGCAGGATCGTGACACCTTCCAAGCCCAGTTCAGATGGTTTGAAACTTCTCAGATCACATCACATTGTTTCACTTTTTTCTCCATCAAGCTACAAACTCTTGGAAGCATCCAGTTACTAATTAGACAACACATCTGTCTTAGAGTCACCAGGTACAGTGTTACACATGTTTTTTTCCTTGCAAGTCAAATGTAACTTGTCAGTTTTCCAGGGGCACATAAACCTTCAATCGGGATGAGCCACTAACATGCATGCAGCTGGGGAGTGTGTGAATGAGGTGCGCGATGGCACATCTTCAGACACTGAGAACAGTGAAAGGACAGGAGGAGAAGATCCTGGTCGTGGTTGGCAGGCCAGACTCACGGACGTCCAGCTGGATGTTTAAATATTGATGTCTGATATTCACCGCGGGATTTGTAGTGTGTTTGTCTTCATTTTTACATGGATAAGACATTGATTATTCTAATTGAAGTATGTGGTCAGTCCTGCTGGAGCAAACATATCGCCACAGATGTGTGTGCATGTGCGAATGTGTAGGAACATCTGTTAAAACAGAAGTCCTATTGTATTGTAAGGCTTGTGGTGAAGTTTGAGAACAGAGGATCTGGAGTGGTTGGTGGCTGTTAGTTTTCTGTGAATGTTGGTCTACAACAAGGGTGTCCAGTGCTGGTCCTCGAGAACCACAATTCTGCAGGTGTTAGACATTTTCCTGAAAACTCACTCAACATTACCCAAACATTTTTTTTTTTTTTTCGCTTTTCTCGTGCAGATATTGCAATTGGGGAAATTAAGCTACTGTTTCACAGGGGAGACCATATGCTGCTTCTAATCCCCTTACACTTCTTATTTTAGACACCAGCTACCCCATCCAGTTGAAATTTTAAAGATCAGATGAGTACAAGTTGAAAATCCCAGTTAAAGCTTTTTTCACAGAGATATTGCAATTGGGGAAATCAAGGTACTGTTGCACAGGGGAGACCAAAGACTGCTTTTTAACCACTTGATCATGAAACAGCTATATGAGTATTGGTTATATTTCAAGAAATTAACTGTAAAGAGGGAGTACTGTGAAAACTCAAGTGGGCTACTGCCTATAACATAACTGAAGACAACAGGTTGTCATGCACATCACTAGATCACCTTTGTTCATAGAGGGCTATAAATGACATTCAATGTTAAATTACGTGAGGCGGGACAAGGTGAGGCAGGACCAGAGAAGGCGGGGCCAGGGAAGGCGGGGCCAGAGAAGGCGGTGCGTGGATGGGCTTGGAACCCGTGATAACTGCTTGCAGTTCTAGTTTAGGGTTCCAAGCCCGCGGAGCAGCGCAGGGCCCGCGTTGCAAGTGCAACGCGGTTCCCAGCACTCCAGCGTGCTGGAACCCTATTGTTTTTGCTTCGTTTTTTATTCTTATTATTATTATTATTCCGCCGCCGCAAAAGTATGTGGGGAGGCAAAACTGCACACGATGTAATATAGCCACATATATAGGCTTGTACATATAGTTCCGAGGTGGTCAGAGCAGAAAAATTACACATGTCAGACACTAGGTGGCGCTATACCAGGGGGTCAAACGTTTTGGCCTCTAGCTCGAAAACCGCTTGGAATAAATTTATGGGACCTGGATCCCCAGATTCCTTGGACCCTCCTGCATCTCCTGATATAGGCCACGCCCATTTGCGTCTATAAAGATTTTTTTCGCTAGGGGGCGATATATGCAAAACCTATTTTTGTAAACTAGTCCTCAGAATTTTGCCCGATCAGGCTGAAAATCGTACCATATAAACTAGAGACCAAGAGAAACAAACGTAAGGAAGCACTTTTTAAAAATATTGTTCTGTTACAAAGTTATGCACAAACAAACATTTTTGAAAAACTAGCTAAAAACTTGAAAAGGCCATATCTCGGAAACGACAACAGATAATTGCATCAGCTTTAAAATCCAAGTGTGGAACTTGATTTACTACTGACATACCGAAGGAAAAAAATTTTCAGAATCTAGGGGGCGCTATAATCCTGAATTTTTTATATTGGGAAAACCGCTGATCCAATCTGGATGCCACTCCCAGGGTATGTAGATAGACCCTCTGTGAGTAAATTCCTAAAATATGGTTACAATTGGATGAAGTGGGCGTGTTTTATTAGCGATTTTCTAATCCCAGGTGCTCAACTCACGCAGGGGCCCAGGACCGCTGATTTTCTTCCCCCCGACCTAACAAAAATGGCCAGGGAGGCTAAACCAAATGTGCAATAATAAAGCCACTAACAGGGCTTGTAGAAAACTTTTTTTGTGTGGACCACAAAAAAAAATGACACTTGTCAGACACTAGGTGGCGCTATACCAATGTCTTTTACGTTTTGGCCTCTAGCTCGTAAACGGCTTGGCGCATCTTAAAGTGCCTTATATCCCCAGATTCCTTGGACCCTCCCAGATTTTATGACATAGGCCACGCCCATTTCCGCCTATAATTTTTTTTCGCTACAATGCAAAATATACAAAACCTATCTTCGTGAACTTGTCCGTGGGATTTTACCCAATCAGGCTGAAAATCCTACCACAGTTTCTATAGACAGAGAGAAAAAAACGTATGCAAGCGATTTTTGAAACTTACTTTTCGTTACAAAGTTATATGCGAACTAACATTATGCAAAAACTAGCTAAATACTTAAAAGGCCACTATTCAAAAACGACAACAGATAATTATATGAAACTCATACACCAACAAGGGAACTTGATTTTCTACTCATGGGCCAAATGGAAAAAAATTTGAAAATTCTAGGGGGCGCTATAACTCGGATTTACTTTATATCACGTACATGGTTTATCAGATATGCCTCAAACTCGCTAGGTATGTTCATAGCATCACTCTGAGCTGATGCTTAGAGGACGGTTAAGATTGGACAAAGTGGACATGTTTTATGTAAACGCCAAACCTTCTTCAGTGAATCTCAAGATAGTCCTTATGAATCCCAAGCATTTTGGTAAAGATTCCCTAAAGATTCTGACTGAATCAGGTTGTCATTGTGTGTACCTGGATGCAAATCAAGTCATTTCAGCTTTTCAAACTGCTACTTCTTTAAAAACACATGTCTGAAGTTCACACCTACATTTGCAGTGTGTTTGTCTTCATTTTACATGGTTATTAGCCTACATTGAGCATTTCACTGCATGAAGTATTTCCTCAGTCCTGCTCTACCCAACAAATCTTCACAAATGGATGACTGGCTAAATAAGTTTAGTAACCACTATTAACACAGAAGACCTGTTGTAATTATGTTGCTGGTGAGAGCAAAGGACAGAGGATCTGGAGTGATTTGTCATTCCTGCTGGACCAAGCATATCTTCACAGATGTGTGTATGTCTGAAAAACATTGAGGAATGACTGTTAACACAGAAGTCTGTTTGTATTGATGCTTGTAGTGAATGTTGGAAACAGGATCTGGAAAGGTGCCTAAAAGATTTCTGTGATTGTTGGTCTACATTGTTGGTGTCCACCTCCGGTCTTTGAGGGCCACAATCCTGCATGTATTTAGGTAATCCTGAAAAATCAGTCACGATCAATCCTACACAAAAAAGTCATCCTATACCCGGTAGTTGAGTTGTAAAAAAGTTTCACAGCAGATGAAAAACTCATTAGAGATTCTTATTAATCTACCTTGAACTTAAGAATCTTAGGTAACATATTCACTTATTTTCATTGCCTGATGAGTCTTAATTGGGGAAAACAATATAACCACATGAAGCAGGGGAAGATGGGATTTTTAAACTAGAGGAGAACAAATGATTTCAACTCAATCAGTTCTTTTTGAGTAATTTGGGCTGAAAATGGGAACCAATTTGTGATCATCCCTGAGCCAAATGATTTGACTAAAAAGCCACAAGAGAACTCTTAAGCTAAATCATTTATTAACAGTAAACATTGTCAAACAAAGACCTGATCAATACTAGCCATCCATGATGGAACTGGTGTTTGTCTGAAATGCCAGTAACCTACCAGAACTTCATGCCTTATGCAAAATATATTTCATTTAACAGCTTCTGTTATTAAAATCTTAGTTTTCAGCTCTTCTCGGCAAGATATTGTGATTGGGGAAATAAAGTTGCTGCTTTGCAGGAGACACCCTAGGCTGCTTCCAAACCACTTTCACTTCTTATTTTAGACACTAGCTACCCCATCCAGTTGAAATTTTTAAGATCAGATGAGTGCAAGTTGAAAATCCCAGTTTAAGCTTTTCTCGTGCAGATATTGCAATTGGGGAAATTAAGCTACTGTTGCACAGGGGAGACCATATGCTTCTTCTAATCCCCTTACACTTCTTATTTTAGACACTAGCTACCCCATCCAGTTGAAATTCTTAAGATCAGATTACTACAAGTTCAAAATCCCAGTTTAAGCTTTTCTCGTGCAGATATTGCAATTGGGGAAATTAAGATAATGTTTCACAGGGGAGACCATATGCTGCTTCTAATCCCCTTACACTTCTTATTTTAGACACTAGCTACCCCATCCAGTTAAAATTTTTAAGATCAGATTAGTACAAGTTGAAAATCCCAGTTTAAGCTTTTCTCATGCAGATATTGCAATTGGGGAAATTAAGCTACTGTTTCACAGGGGAGACCATATGCTGCTTCTAATCCCCAACACTTCTTATTTTAGACACCAGCTACCCCATCCAGTTGAAATTTTTAAGTAATTAGGTACAAGTTGAAAATCCCAGTTTAAGCTTTTCTCCTGAGATATTGCATTTGGGGAAATCAAGCTACTGTTTCACAGGGAGACCACATCTGCTTTTTAACCACTTGATCATGAAACAGTTATATGAGTATTGGTTATATTTCAAGAAATTAACTGTAAAGAGGGAGTACTGAAAAACTCAAGTAGGCTACTGCCTATAACATAACTGAAGACCTGAACAGGTTATCATGCAGATCACTAGATCACCTATGTTCATAGAGGGCTATAAATGACATTCTATGTTGATTGAAGGGAGGCGGGACAAGGTGAGGCGGGACCAGGGAAGGCGGGGCCAGAGAAGGCGGTGCGTGGATGGGCTTGGAACCCGTGATAACTGCTTGCAGTTCTAGTTATTATTATTATTATTATTCCGCCGCCGTAAATGCATGTGGGGAGGCAAAACTGCACACGATGTAATATAGCCACATATATAGGCTTGTACATATAGTTCCGAGGTGGTCAGAGCAGAAAAATTACACATGTCAGACACTAGGTGGCGCTATACCAGGGGGTCAAACGTTTTGGCCTCTAGCTCGAACACCGCTTGGAATAAATTTATGGGACTTGGATCCCCAGATTCCTTGGACCCTCCTGCATCTCCTGATATAGGCCACGCCCATTTGCGCCTATAAAATTTTTTTCGCTAGGGGGCGATATTTGCAAAACCTATTTTTGTAAACTAGTCCTCAGGATTTTGCCCAATCAGGCTGAAAATTGTATCACATAAACTAGAGACCAAGAGAAAAAAACGTAAGGAAGCACTTTTTTGAAATATTGTTCTGTTACAAAGTTATGCACAAACAAACATTTTTGAAAAACTAGCTAAAAACTTAAAAGGCCATATCTCGGAAACGACAACAGATAATTGCATCAGCTTCAAAACCCAAGTGCGGAACTTGATTTTCTACTAGCGTACCGAAAGAAAAAAATTTTCAGAATCTAGGGGGCGCTATAATCCTGAATTTTTTATATTGGGAAAACCGCTGATCCAATCTTGACACCACTCCCAGGGTATGTAGATAGACCCTCTGTGAGTAAATTCCTAGAATATGGTTACAATTGGATGAAGTGGGCGTGTTTTATTAGCGATTTTCTAATCCCAGGTGCTCAACTCACGCAGGGGCCCAGGACCGCTGATTTTCTTCCCCCCGACCTAACAAAAATGGCCAGGGAGGCTAAACCAAATGTGCAATAATAAAGCCACTAACAGGGCTTGTAGAAAACTTTTGTTGTGTGGACCACAAAAAAAAATGACACTTGTCAGACACTAGGTGGCGCTATACCAATGTCTTTTACGTTTTGGCCTCTAGCTCGTAAACGGCTTGGCGCATCTTAAAGTGCCTTATATCCCCAGATTCCTTGGACCCTCCCAGATTTTATGACATAGGCCACGCCCATTTCCGCCTATAATTTTTTTTTCACTACAATGCAAAATATACAAAACCTATCTTCGTGAACTTGTCCGTGGGATTTTACCCAATCAGGCTGAAAATCCTACCACAGTTTCTATAGACAGAGAGAAAAAAACGTATGCAAGCGATTTTTGAAACTTAATTTTTGTTACAAAGTTATATGCGAACTAACATTATGCAAAAACTAGCTAAATACTTAAAAGGCCACTATTCAAAAACGACAACAGATAATTATATGAAACTCATACACCAATAGGGGAACTTGATTTTCTACTCATGGGCCAAAGGAAAAAAAATTTGAAAATTCTAGGGGGCGCTATAACTCGGATTTACTTTATATCACGTACATGGTTTATCAGATATGCCTCAAACTCGCTAGGTATGTTCATAGCATCACTCTGAGCTGATTCTTAGAGGACGGTTAAGATTGGACAAAGTGGACATGTTTTATGTAAACGCCAAACCTTCTTCAGTGAACCTCAAGATAGTCCTTATGAATCCCAAGCATTTTGGTAAAGATTCCCTAAAGATTCTGACTGAATCAGGTTGTCATTGTGTGTACCTGGATGCAAATCAAGTCATTTCAGCTTTTCAAATGCTACTTCTTTAAAAACACATGTCTGAAGTTCACACCTACATTTGCAGTGTGTTTGTCTTCATTTTACATGGTTATTAGCCTACATTGATCATTTCACTGCATGAAATATTTCCTCAGTCCTGCTCTACCGAACAAATCTTCACAAATGGATGACTGGCTAAATAACTTTAGTAACCACTATTAACACAGAAGACCTGTTGTAATTATGTTGCTGGTGAGAGCAAAGGACAGAGGATCTGGAGTGATTTGTCATTCCTGCTGGACCAAGCAAATCTTCACAGATGTGTGTTTGTCTGGAAAACATTAAGGAATGACTGTTAACACAGAAGTCTGCTTGAATTGATGCTTGTAGTGAATGTTGGAAACAGGATCTGGAAAGGTGCCTAAAAGATTTCTGTGATTGTTGGTCTACATTGTTGGTGTCCACCTCCGGTCTTTGAGGGCCACAATCCTGCATGTATTTAGGTAATCCTGAAAAATCAGTCACGATCAATCCTACAAAAAAAGTCATCCTATACCCAGTAGTTGAGTTGTAAAAAAGTTTCACAGCAGATGTAAGAACTCATTAGACATTCTTATTAATCTACCTTGAACTTAAGAATCTTAGGTAACATATTCACTTATTTTCATTGCCTGATGAGTCTTAATTGGGGAAAACAATATGACCACATGAAGCAGGGGAAGATGGGATTTTTAAACTAGAGGAGAACAAATGATTTCAACTCAATCAGTTCTTTTTGAGTAATTTGGGCTGAAAATGGGAACCAATTTGTGATCATCCCTGAGCCAAATGATTTGACTAAAAAGCCACAAGAGAACTCTTAAGCTAAATCATTTATTAACAGTGAACATTTTCAAACAAAGATCTGATCAATACTAGCCATCCATGATGGAACTGGTATTTGTCTGAAATGCCAGTAACCTACCAGAACTTCATGCCTTATGCAAAATATATTTCATTTAACAGCTTCTGTTATTAAAATCTTAGTTTTCAGCTCTTCTTGGCAAGATATTGTGATTGGGGAAATAAAGTTGCTGCTTTGCAGGAGACACCCTAGGCTGCTTCCAAACCACTTTCACTTCTTATTTTAGACACTAGCTACCCCATCCAGTTGAAATTTTTAAGATCAGATAAGTGCGAGTTGAAAATCCCAGTTTAAGCTTTTCTCGTGCAGATTTTGCATTTGGGGAAATTAAGCTTCTGTTGCACAGGGGAGACCATATGCTGCTTCGAATCCCCATACACTTCTTATTTTAGACACTAGCTACCCCATCCAGTTGAAATTCTTAAGATCGGATTACTGCAAGTTTAAAATCCCAGTTTAAGCTTTTCTCGTGCAGATATTGCAATTGGGGAAATTAAGATACTGTTTCACAGGGGAGACCATATGCTGCTTCTAATCCCCTTACACTTCTTATTTTAGACACCAGCTACCCCATCCAGTTGGAATTTTTAAGATCACATTAGTCAAAGTTGAAAATCCCAGTTTAAGCTTATCTCGTGCAGATATTGCAATTGGGGAAATTAAGCTACTGTTTCACAAGGAAGACCAAATCCTGCTTCTTATCCCCTTACACTTCTTATTTTAGACACTAGCTACCCCATCCAGTTAAAATTTTAAAGATCAGATTTGTACAAGTTGAAAATCCCAGTTTAAGCTTTTCTCGTGCAGTTATTGCCATTGGGGAAATGAAGCTACTGTTTCACAGGGGAGACCATATGCTGCTTCTAATCCCCTAACACTTCCTATTTTAGACACCAGCGACCCCATCCAGTTGAAATTTTTAAGCTAAGTACAAGTTGAAAATCCCAGTTTGAGCTTTTGTCGTTCAGATATTGCAATTGGGGAAATCAAGGTACTGTTGCACAGGGGAGACCATATGCTGCTTTTTAACCACTTGATCATGAAACAGGTATATGCGTATTGGTTTTATTTCAAGGATTTACTGTAAAGAGGGAGTACTGTAAAAATGCGAGTAGGCTACTGCTTATACCATAACTGAAGACAACAGGTTGTCATGCAGATCACTAGATAACCTATGTTCATAGAGGGCTATAAATGACTTTCTATTTTGAATGAAGGGAGGCGGGACAAGGTGAGGCGGGACCAGGTAAGGCGGGGCCAGAGAAGGCGGTGCGTGGATGGGCTTGGAACCCGTGATAACTGCTTGCAGTTCTAGTTATTATTATTATTATTATTCTTCTCTGTGAAAAGTATCTGGGGAGCCAAAACTACACACGCTGTAATATAGCCACATATATAGGCTGGTACAAAAGTGGTTCATGTAGAGATTTAAGCGCAATGACACATGTCGGACACTAGGGGGCGCTATACCAGGGGGTCAAACGTTTTGGCCTCTAGCTCGCAAACCGCTTGGAATAAATTTATGGGACCTGGATCCACAGATTCCTTGGACCCTTCCTGCATCTCCTGACATAGGCCACGCCCATTTGCGCCTAGAATAGATTTTTTGCTAGGGGGCGATATATGCAAAACCTATTTTTGTGAACTAGTCCTAGGATTTTTGCCCGATCAGGCTGAAAAATGTACCATATAAACTACAGACCAAGCCAAACAAACGTAAGGAAGCACTTTTTTTAAAATATTGTTTTGTTACGAAGTTATGCGCAAACAAACATTTTTGAAAAACTAGCTAAAAACTTAAAAGGCCATAACTCAGAAACGACAACAGATAATTACAATCAGCTTCAAAACCCAGTGGGGAACTTGATTTTCTACAAATGTACCAAAGGAGGAAATTTTTCAAATCTAGGGGGCGCTGTTATCCTGATTTTTTTATATTGGGAAAACCGCTGTTCCGATCTGCACGCCGCACCCATGGTACGTAGATAGAGACCCTCTGAGCATAATACTAGAAGATGGTTAGGATTGGACCACGTGGGCGTGTTTTATTAGCGATTTTGTAACCCAGGGGCGGAAATCAGCCGAGGGGCCCTGGACCGCTATTTTTCTTCCCCTGACCCAACAAAAATGGCCAGGGAGGCCAAACAAAAGGTGGATTTATATAGCCACTTACAGGGATGGTAGAAGAAAATGTTTGTGAAATTATGAAAGAGAAAAAAAACTCATGTCAGACACTAGGTGGCGCTATACCATTGGGTAGCACGTTTTGGCCTCTAGCTCGAAAACGGCTTGGAGTAAATTTAAGTGCCTTATATCCCCAGATTCCTTGGACCCTCCTGAATTTTATGACATAGGCCACGCCCATTTCCGCCTATAATTTTTTTTTTGCTACAGTGCAAAATATGCAAAACATTGTTTTTTTTACACGTCCTAGAGTTTTACCCCGATCCACCTGAAAATTGTACCACACAAAGTAGATACCAAGATAAAAAGACTGATCAGAGCGATTGTTGGAATTTTTTTCCGTTGCGGAGTTATGCGTGTTGAAACATTTTACCAACGCTAGCTACATACTTCAAAGGCCATAACTTTAAAACCACATCAGATATTTCCATGAAACTCCTACACCAACAAGGGAATGTTATTCTCTACTCATGTAGCATAATGGAAATTTTTTAAATCTAGGGGGCGCTGTAACACTTTTTATATTTCACAAACGATTGATCAGATATGTATGAAACTCACTGTGTATGTTCATATCATCACTCTGTGCTGATTCCTAGATGATGGTTATGATTGGACAAAGTGGGAATGTTTTATGAGTGGGCCATACTCCGATTTTCATTATTACATCATTAAAAGTCAGCTGTTTGTCCTAGACAGCCTAAATGTGATGGAGATATTCCTTTAATCATGCTGAACGTTTGAATCCAGCCAACTATCACTCTAAATTTTTTTTTACAGGCTAAGTTTTTGTTGAAATATGCAAATTTGCGCAACACAAGGATTTCCATAACAGATAAATCTATAAAAAACAATCTTGTTACAGTTAATGTCAAGATATATCTCATGAATTCCAAGCAGTTTGGCAAAGATTTTTAATCCTGCAATATATCAATGTTGTCTAAAGTTCACGTCTGCATCTGTCCTGTTTGTCTTCATTTTTACATGGTTATGTCATTGATCATTTATGTATAGGGCTGTAACGATACCCGAATGGAAATAAAAATTGTGATCCTCAGAGCCACAAACCCATCTTGCAGTGAGAGAGGGCAGGATCGTGACACCTTCCAAGCCCAGTTCAGATGGTTTGAAACTTCTCAGATCACATCACATTGTTTCACTTTTTTCTCCATCAAGCTACAAACTCTTGGAAGCATCCAGTTACTAATTAGACAACACATCTGTCTTAGAGTCACCAGGTACAGTGTTACACATGTTTTTTTCCTTGCAAGTCAAATGTAACTTGTTAGTTTTCCAGGGGCACATAAACCTTCAATCGGGATGAGCCACTAACATGCATGCAGCTGGGGAGTGTGTGAATGAGGTGCGCGATGGCACATCTTCAGACACTGAGAACAGTGAAAGGACAGGAGGAGAAGATCCTGGTCGTGGTTGGCAGGCCAGACTCACGGACGTCCAGCTGGATGATTAAATATTGATGTCTGATGTTCACCGCGGGATTTGTAGTGTGTTCGTTTTCATTTTTACATGGATAACACATTGATTATTCTAATTGAAGTATGTGGTCAGTCCTGCTGGAGCAAACATATCGCCACAGATGTGTGTGCATGTGCGAATGTGTAGGAACATCTGTTAAAACAGAAGTCCTATTGTATTGTAAGGCTTGTGGTGAAGTTTGAGAACAGAGGATCTGGAGTGGTTGGTGGCTGTTAGTTTTCTGTGAATGTTGGTCTACAACAAGGGTGTCCAGTGCTGGTCCTCGAGAACCACAATTCTGCAGGTGTTAGACATTTTCCTGAAAACTCACTCAACATTACCCAAACAGCTTTTCTCGTGCAGATATTGCAATTGGGGAAATTAAGCTACTGTTTCACAGGGGAGACCATATGCTGCTTCTAATCCCCTTACACTTCTTATTTTAGACACCAGCTACCCCATCCAGTTGAAATTTTAAAGATCAGATTAGTACAAGTTGAAAATCCCAGTTAAAGCTTTTCTCACAGAGATATTGCAATTGGGGAAATCAAGGTACTGTTGCACAGGGGAGACCAAAGACTGCTTTTTAACCACTTGATCATGAAACAGCTATATGAGTATTGGTTATATTTCAAGAAATTAACTGTAAAGAGGGAGTACTGTGAAAACTCAAGTGGGCTACTGCCTATAACATAACTGAAGACAACAGGTTGTCATGCACATCACTAGATCACCTTTGTTCATAGAGGGCTATAAGTGACATTCAATGTTAAATTACGTGAGGCGGGACAAGGTGAGGCAGGACCAGAGAAGGCGGGGCCAGAGAAGGCGGGGCCAGGAGAGAGGCGGTGCGTGGATGGGCTTGGAACCCGTGATAACTGCTTGCAGTTCTAGTTATTATTATTTTT
>JALJCO010005995.1:0-108692 GCA_023101725.1 Atherinomorus stipes | reverse complement strand
AAGTCCCAAGCGGAAGTTTCTTTTTCATGTAACTTACTAAAATCTAACCCTAACTCTGACCCTAACCACCCGACTACACCACACGCATCTGTTTGCAAGCCGCAGATAGTTACTCTTGGCAGTGTTTAACTAACTTCCGCTTGAGACTTCCTGTATGGATTGGATGTGTGGCGGGGCCCTTGTCGGTCATGTAACTGCAGTCAGGTACTCTTGGGATAATGTACCATGTCACAGTGAGTTCTCTGTACTCTGATGTCCTCAGAGTAGCTTTGAGATGTGGTGGAACAAGAGATTCTCCTCATGGATGCAGCAACTGCGTGACGTCGTGTCAATATGGAGCAAAATCTCCAAGTTAAACAAGATTTTTGACAGTTAAACAGGAAAGTAAGAAGAAAATATTTTACGATTCTGTGAGATCAGGAACATTTTTTAGGTTTAGGATCCACATGTCTGTTTCTGAGGTTTACCTGCCCCAGTTACACACATCTAGTGGCTCATATAATGCATGGAGCCAGTACATCCCCACCCTTCTGCCTCCTACACCTTCCAGGTCTGTTAAAACCCACATCACAGCCATCATTTCAGCCTTGCAATCAGTGCAGTTCCCTCCACCTCCTTTGATTGACTTATGGTGTTTTTTCTAAGTTGCAAATCACTCTCAGACCTAATCAGTACCACACTGATTGTCTGAGGGAGTCGCTTCATCCCAGACCCAACTTTCTATTAAAAAAACGCTGGAATTGTTAAAATCACAGCAGATGTAACAAATATGTTTGTCAATGTGTTTGTTTGCTTTTGCCAATGAATGATTCACTGGGCTCATCAGTCAGAGGGAAGCAGCTGTGAAGATACCAGGAGAAGCTGAGCTTGGGAGGCGAGCCGGGCTGTGTGAGGCGGCGCCTCCGTCGTCCCTTCGGGCGCTTTAGAAGCCGTCGCTGACACAGTGTAATTTGTTTCCTTTCTGTTGTTTTCATTTTGTCATCCATCTAATCGAGCCGCTGCGCCCGTGTGTTTTTCTTCCCTTACGCCGATGTGTAATTGGTTCGCAAGGTGGCTTTTTGTTTGTGACAGTTGTGCAGCATATGGAGGAGATTAATGGAAAGTGTTCTGAAAAATCCCTTTTTAAAAGCGGGGCATTAAATGGGTGTCTGTTTCAGAAAGACTCTGCTTTTCTTGTATTTTCACCAGCACTTGTCAGCAGACGTGGGAGGAAACAAAAATAACTGACAGGTAAACTCACACCATGAGTAATGAAAACTCACAACCAGGCGGATCTGAAGTCTCGGGCAAAATTTCACAGAGGCCTCTACATCAGCATTAATAAATCAAACAGTTACATCTTAAAGCCAGAGTTAGTAATCCCGTTCAGAAACACTTTGTTATACTGGGTGAAATGGTCCTTCCATCCTGACAGTAGTCAATACATGATATATTCATAAAAAGAAGGGAAAAAAGTCAGACATCTGTGAGAACTGCAGGTCTGTAAAAACGCAGGAATTGGTCATTCGCACTGCATAGACTAATCCGGGCAAATGCAACAAGCAGACCGTCCGCCATTGCTCGGGGAGCCGTTCTGTACATGTAATTAGAACAGATGAGAATTGGACTTTTTACTTAACAATACGGAGGAAATCTGGAAGGACTGTCACATTCCTGGTTATTGGAACATCAGTGGAAAACTTTAATTGTGGTAATAAGTGAATGTGAAGATCACTGAATTTGTTTCATGAAGATTTCTGCTGTCTGTGACAAAACTGGACGGTGCTGCTCAGTCCACTGATGTCAGTGAGTTCGTATCGGGGAGGAATATCGGACACACAGAGCAGAGGAGGAAAAACTTTCTGCCACGGTGGAGAAAACACTGGATTTAATCCCCAACAACAAAAGCACGGTAAATGCTGGTGAACACTCATTAATCTGACACTTTAATTCACGTATCTATGCTTCTGAAAATGACGCACCGCATAACAGTATTATGCTAGCTAATGCTAACAGAGACAGCTGTGGTGTTGCTGAGCGTTAATGACTTATCTAATAATAATATAATAATAATAAATCAGATTTACATAGCAAAGAACTCAGACGCTTTACAGACAAAATAATAATATAACACCGATATGACAGGAAGGAGAACATGAATGGTTATGAGTGGTATGTAGAGTTAAACAGGTAAGTTTTGAGTGATTGTTTATAGGTGGCCAGAGAGTCAGAGTTCCTGATAAAGAAAGGGATGGAGTTCCAGAGGGTGGGGGTGGGGGTGGCGATGGCTCGATCACCCAAGGTCCGGTGCTCAGATTTGACGACGGGATTTAGGAGGTTGGAGTCAGCAGAGGAGGGCGGTGGTGCTGAAGAAGGGCTGTAAGATATGGAGGAGCGAGGTTATGGAGGGCTTTGTAGGTTATGAGTAGGACCTTAAAATGGATGTGTTGCTTTATGGGGAGCCAGTGAAGTTGTTGGGGGACAGGGGTGATGTGGTCTCTGGAGCAGGTGTGAGCCGCAGAGCTCTGAATGTATTGCAGTTTTTGTAAATCAGAGAGAGGCTGTTGCAGTAGTCGAGTGTGGATGAGATGAAAGCATGAATGAGTGTCTCAGCAGCAGAGGTGGAGAGTGAAGGACAACTGTAGATGGGTAATGTTTCGTAGATGAAAGAAGGCTGTTTTTGTGACACAACGGATGTGGGGTTTATCTGGGAGATATTGTGAAATATAACGTTATGTGCTCTGATCAGGGCAACGTTGGGACCAGAAAATAAAAATAGTTCAGTCAAAAACACAAACGGATCTCGAAGACGGTGTCCTGCAGCCTTTAGTTTCATCTGCAGGATGTGAAGGCTACATGATCATACAGTCCTTAAACAATACCAAAATCAAACATGACAAAATAGAAAAGTAACGACCTTTGAAAGAGTTTAATTTTTTCAACCAACTTTGGTTAGTAATAACAAGATTTGCGTTTTATATTCCAGTGTGGCTTGTCATTAAAGCCAGTTTCTGGAGATGAATAATAGTTTACATTAATGCACCAATATGTCAGAACAACTGAGAGATCTCCAGATAACATACCTATGTATAGGTTATCATGACCTTAGACCGGGCGTCCAGTGGTTCCAGGCCGGGGCGCTTTTTTCCAACCAGCAGACACCCAATCCACCATCTCGCAGTCTTCAGGAACTGAACTCACTTATGATAGGAATCTGGTGTGCTACTGCTTGTTGGAACCAGCAGCCCCGCCCTTTCTGGAACCCTTTACACCCCTCCTTAGACGACTGTCCAACGTTGTAAATCCAGATCATGCTGCTTTCCATGTTGGCAGATAGGACGTAATGGGGACTGGAGCCCTAAGCAATGGTGGTGCCGCAAGATGGCACAACACACAAAACGCCCGTCGGATTAGTCTATAGAAAGAACCAATCAATACCTTTATGTCTCGTCTCTGTCCCTCCCCTCACCCCCTCCCCACGTGCACCGCTCACTGTAAACAAATATGACTAACAAGCTGCTGCTGCGCCAAAAAACCCAAAACACATAAGGATCAAGTCTTGGAGGCGTTGACGTTTGCAGTGTGGACTTTTTACACTGCAGAAGGAGTTGGAGGTGAGCGAATTATTGCTTTTAGAAATGTGGTTCGTTAGATGTTTAGCTGTTTACTAGCTAGCTAACAAGCAATCCATTTGACTGTTAGCAGTTTTTTTTGTCGACCTGCTCCGGCATGCGTGTGTCTGCGCTCTGAAGGCGGGGTTTCGGGCGGTGTGTTTTGTTTTAAATGTAGTTTGCTCGCACCGTTTTTCAAAGATTGCCAACTCTAGCTTTAGCTCTCTATTGTGGGGGTGCCCAAGTCCGGTCCTCGAGAGCTACTATCCTGCACTTTTCAGAACACACCCTGCCCAACACACCTGAATCAAATGACTAATTCCCTCATGCACGTAATTCAGCTCTGCAGAGGCCTGGTAACGAGCCTTTCATTTGATTCATGTGTGTTAGAGAAGGAATGCAACCAAAATGTGCAATAAAGTGCGACTGGACTTGGGCACCCCCGCTTTACTGCATTCCACCACTAATTTAGTGGCTGTTTTCTAATTATGCATGGATGAGGATGGAATATTTGCAAATTAGACACTTTATTGGACATTAGTGAGTCAGTGCCACTCACTGAAGAGTGAATAAATATGTTGCATTGTGGCGATCTGTATTTTTTCTCGTTTTGTGTTCCTGTCTTGAAAATCGTAGCAGTTTTGATTTTGACTGCTTGTATCACCCAATATCTACCTTTTTTTTCCTTTTTAAAATTTGTATATTTTTCTCTTTTTTGTTTATTATTATTATTTCTTCCTTTTTGTAACCAGCACAGTCTGGCTCTATTTTGTCATTAACTATTATTTACTGTCTCATGTTCTGTTTAGATGGAGTCTGGACCAGTGTTGCTCCTTTCTCTATGTAAAAAAAAACTATAACAAAATTAAAGGAGAAAAAAAATAATTTCATAAAATTTTGTACTTCACATGCTTTTCAATCAGAAATGCAACCAACTGTTTATCGATTTTACCATTAGAATATGCAATGTGCCATTTCAATTTATTTTCGTATTTCTTTTTCATACATTTGGAACACAGAAAAATTGCACAACACGTAAACTGTAGACACTGTAGTTTCACTTTTTGCACATTTAAAAAAAAGCATTTTTATAAAGTAAATTTTCTCAAATGCAACTGTTGTGTGGTATTTAATAACTTCCAGTATTCTTCCACTGTGTTCTTCTTCACTTACTCTTCTAATTTAATTGAGACAAAATGATTGAACACAGTTCCAGTTGAATAGATTAAACTGTGCTGAAGATTTCGTAGGATTACATTTACAGCACAAAACAAGAATAAATGCAGTTTTTTTTTGTTTGTTTGTTTTGTTTTAAGGGATTCAAAGTTGGTCAGCCCTCAAGTCCCCCCACCTAAGGCCCCAACCCTTTTCCTAGTACACCTGTTAACAAAAGCCTCTACTCATCTTTTTATGAAGCAGTTTAGTCTGATTTGTTGTGGACATCTGCACCTAATGAAAGATTTATTTATTTGTTTCCATCAGATGGAATTAATGAGCTATTTGTCCGATTCCACTACTTCCTGAACTTCAACCAGCACCTTAGCTTCCTGTCTTTCATTACTGGATAAACTGATTAATCCAGATGTGTCTGGCCAGTTACTGAGGACAAGCACACCTGGATCAATCAGTTTATCTAGTAATGAAAGACAGGAAGCAAAGGTGCTGGTTGAAGTTCAGGAAGTAGTGGAGTCGAGCATATAGCCCATTTGTATTCGTTGATCATTGTTGCACTATCACTTGCATTTGAGCCAGTACGATGGTGTAAAACATTGGCGGGATGTCTCTTGGCATGACTCTATGACTTGGTTTAAAAGGTGTGTAACTGGTCACAACTGCAACAAATCCCCACTTTCTTTTGGCCTACTTTAAGTAAATAAACACAGTTCCTGCCTAATTTATTATTTCTGTTAAATAAGTCGGATCAGTTTGTAAAGGGAAAAAGAGAAAGTGTTGTTTTTTATTGCATGCTAATGAATATTGTTTATTCAAGACCTTTTAGCTTCAACTTTGATTCAAATACAGTGTGCATGTACGGTCTTATTTTCAGTATTAATCAACGTGCTATTCATCAGTGAACCATTGATCTAATTTTTGCCTGAAGAACACCCGAAGTGACTCATTAGATTTGCTCCTTTATAATCTGATCAATGTTCAAACCCCTTTAAATACATTTAAATGCTGAATAAACATCAGCATTTGTAAAGTGGTTGAATGTCAGCGTGAGTCCAAGTTCTGAATATTTAATTGGTTTTATATATTTTTTATTTTTCATTGTATAGTTAAAAACAAACATTACTAAACCTTTAATATGTAGTCCTCAAAATTATCCTCCAATTAAAGAAAAGGCTAAACTCACAATAACAATTCAAAAAACAAGAAACCAAAGAAACTAATAGTAAATACAATTTACAAAAATTATAATTTAGTGAAATAAATGTTTGTTTTTGAATTGTGGTTGATAAGAATGATTTTAAAAAACAAACAAACAAAACTGTCCCAGACACATTAGGGCACCTTTCCCTTAAACAATGGACCAAAATACCTGTCAGCAGGTGTAGAAGTCTTTTTTAACATTAGAGAAAACACCTGATTACAGTGATTGCCTCAAAGTTTTAGCTTCAGAGCCCCATCATGCTTGTTTACTTGTTTTATTTTTTGTTTGTTCTTAATATTTTGTTAAAACCATAATTCAAAATCAATATAATGAATTTCATAGAATGTTTATTTATTACTACTTTTGTCAATTTCAAGTTATTTCACTTATGGCTGATTTTTTTTCCTTCTTTAATGGGAGGGTATAAATAATTTTGAGGACGACTGTATAATGCTGACCACACGGACAAACTTCATTAGGATATTTAACTGAATCACTGGAGGATTTCCTGTTTATATCTCAAATTCTGCCACAAAACAAACATTTTTAAAACTCAGTTATAATAACTGAGGCAGAACAGTCTGATCTTATCATACAGCAGTTACCTTCGGATGTTTGGTTAGAAGGGTCCCTCCTTTTCCCCGCCGCGCCCTCCTCCGCCGGCGGGCCCGCCCCCCTCATTCTTGTCCTTGTTCTTCTTGAGGAAAGTGACTTCTTTCCTACCCTTCTACAAATCAGACCATCATCCAAAACTCTTCATCTGACAGGAACATTGATTTATGTTGGTCACGCTTGATGTCCTGAAGCCTTCTTCACAGCTGAAACTCTCTTTGTAAAGTTTTTAATAATCCAGTTAGAAGTTCTTTCATGTGTCAAACTCTTGGCAAGAATTCCCCCTACATGTGAGCAAAGCAACAATACGAGTCTATAGAAATAACCATAACTTAAACTCAGATTAGAGTTAAATGTCAAAGTGGTCATGTGACACAACAGCGATGCAGGCTGATAATTTTATATCAGGACCAGTTTTTAAATCATTAAAACCAGGGATTTATAGTAATTTAGAGAGACGTTTCTGACTGATTATGACAATAAAACAAGATGAAAACCGATGTAGTAAAATTAATTATACCAGAACTGGAGATGTATTCGCCACATGGAGTGGTTTTAATCACACGTTCTCATCAACAATCTATAATTCCCTCTTGGTCTCATGCTGCTCAGCTCATGTAAGCACATGAATATAAGAAGGTTTATTATTTTTCACAGAGATTCAAGTCGCTCTCTGTGCCTCAGATTGCTGGTTAAGTGACAGCAGATAGATGAGACGATACGGAGCGACTCAAAGTGGGACGGCAAGTCCTGGAAAAGGAGACGGCAATCAAGAAAAAAGAAACTGACACCGCCTTAGGAGGACGGTGGTCTACTGAGGGAATGAGGAGCGATGTCATGATCATGAGGGAATGAGAGTATCATCAGATAAGTGTTGGAGAATGATGGCAAGCAAATGAGATTTAAGGAGTGCAGAAGAATTAGATCCATGGAACCCCATTATCTGCAGAATTTTGCTGTAAGGGGAGTCACTACGGGTAAAAACCCTGCTATTTCATCACCTGGTCAATTTTGAGATTGTTTTTTTCCCCTCCTTCAACATGTTTTCTTGAAGACTATTGTA
The DNA here is from genome assembly GCA_023101725.1 of Atherinomorus stipes. Lineage (NCBI taxonomy): Eukaryota > Metazoa > Chordata > Actinopteri > Atheriniformes > Atherinidae > Atherinomorus > Atherinomorus stipes. The sequence goes on along the minus strand of JALJCO010005995.1, from coordinate 101,053 downwards.
AAAAAAAAAAAAAAAAAAAAAAAAAACAAAAAAATAAACATTTTAGGAGTTTATTTCATGATACTTTGTCTGATGCACCCAAATCTCCTCAAAATGCAGCTAAAGTTGGTGTTTTAAACAGAGCGCAGCATCGTGGTGCTCGTCTGAACCCCGTCATGTCTGGTATCGTTGGAAACGTCTCTTTTTCCTGAACAATGTCATCTCAACCAAACTTCATATCTCCAGCTCATGAATCTGATTGGATCTGATGTCTGTAAATAGTGTTTTAGGACAAAAATGTGGAGAATTTTACAATCCAAGACTTTAAAGGCCGTTTTCTCAAAATGAGTTTTTTCTCTTATTCCAGGTAAAAAATCTCCATTTCAGGAGCACTTACAGAAACCAAACTTTCAAGTTTTGCTCCTGACTGTATTTTTAAAGTTTTTACAAGGGGTTTTTGATATCTCATTTACAGCCTGATTTATAGAACATTTCGTCCCAAAAATATGCCAAAAAAAAGTTTTTTCTGGTTGTTGACAGTCTATTCTAAATTGTGAAATGATCTATAGAGATATCCAAAATCCCCTCTATAAAAACCTTTGGCTTTAATATGTGAACAAAATTCAAAAGAAACTTTGAACCTGGTTTAATCCTGTTTTTAGATTTTTTCCCCCTATGAGCTGCCCCAACTAATGGAGGAATAAACCAGGTAAGTTTCTAACTAATACCAGTTAGTTAAACGTTTTACCCTAATTGCCTGGAGTGTCTCACCTTAATCAAAAATAAGAACTACAATGCTGCTCTGGTTTGGTGGGTCACTTATGGCATTCCCAGAAGTATGGTGAGACCAAACCGTCACCCAGTTTGCAGGACCCTTGGACATCAACAGGTAACAGATCCAAACCGTATCATATGTTCAAAGCTTTTCTTGCTATCGATTCGACTCGGTCGGTGTTGAAGCTGGTTGAATCCAATGTGATCATTCAAAATGTACGCACTAAAAATACTGGGTTATTTCATCAACCCATCTGCTGGGTTATGAACTGTTTAACCCATTTTCGGTTATAATCTGGATTATTTTCTGTGAACCCATTCATTGGGTTAAACAACCATTAGTTTGGGTATGTTTCTACTAGAGAGGGTGGGGGAATTTTCATTTTTTGTTCTGTCTCTGACTCTTTATGCTTTATTTGTAAATATACTCTCTAGTCATGGGTTAAATGCTGAAACCGAATTTCCCATTTGGGATCAATGTGGTTTTAAAGAATGATCTTTATAAGTAACTTGTTGCAAAATTTGGATTGGGCAAATAACAAATATACATAGTTGAAACAACCCAACATTTGATTTTTCTATTCATTTCTTTTTTTATTTTTTTTTTTTTTTATTTTTTATTTACACAATCTTCCAATTCAAATTATATCCTTTTTTTTTTTATCCCTTTTATCCTCATTTTTATATTTTTTTTTCTCCTATTTTATTATTTTATTTGTCCCTTTCTCATAATTCTTACACCCTTTCCCCTTTCTTATATCCTACCCCAGATCCTAATTTTCACCCCCCTCACCTCTAACCCCCATAAAGTCGAACTATCCTACAAACAAAATTTATAGTATTTGAAATTATTTATATATATTTTATTTTTAAATTTAATATATTTAATAGGTTGATTTTTAATTTTTTTTTTTTTTTTTTATTTATTTGAATTATTATATATAAATTTTTTATTATAATATTTAATTTTTTTATTGATGAATTTAAGAAAAAATTTTTTAATATATTTTTTAAATTTTTTTCTTTAATTTAATTTAAATTAAAATTAGTTAATATAAAATTTAAAAATTTTATTTTTATTCTTTAATTTCATATTTGAATTTTCACCTATAACTTTATTTTTTACCATCACTCCATCTTATCCGTCTACTCCCTCCCAACATCCCCACATCCATACCCAAACAGCATATTGACATTCAAGAAAACAAAATAATTTAATTCAAAACCTCCAACTCTCCCTTTCTTTCCCTTCTTCCATACCCTTTACCACTCTATTCCTCACCCCCCCCACCTCCACATCACCTTCATCATTTCCCACACTAATCCAACCCTCCCACAACCCTCACCCTCCAAATTCCCCCCCCCCCCATACCCATCCACCCCCAAAAGCTTCACTATTTTCCCCCAACCTCTTAAACTTCCCTCCCTCTTCCTCTTTATTTTGTTAATGTTGCTACTTACCTCTAGGAGTTTAAATTAATTATAACTATATATTTTTTTTTGTTTTTTTGATATATATAAATTTAAAATAAAAAAAAATTATATTTTTTTACTATTAATTTTTTAATTTTCATAATTTCCATTCTTTTATTTTTTTTAATATTTTATTTTATTTTACTATTTATTTTTCCCACATTAATTTCTCTCTTCTCTTATTATATAATAATTAGTTATGTTAATCTTCTCCAACTTTACACCATTTCATGCTCTTTGCTCCACCCCCACCCCCCCTACACCCCCCCCCCACATCCACACATCCCACCTTGCAGCCCCTCCACCTCCCCCCTCTCATACATCCCAAAATATAATATAGATTCCTCCTCCCCTACCACTCTTTTCTACTATTATTATTTTTTCTAATTCTTTTTTACTAATATTGACAAATTATTTCTTTTTCAAATTTCTTATTTAATTCTTTTTTTTTATTTATTATATTCTTAAAATAGAAATTAAATTTTATATTATTTATTAACTATTTCTTATTGGTATCTTTCTTATCCACATCCAACAATAATATTTTTTTTTTTTTCTTTTCCTTTACCACCCCTACCTCATCTTCATATATTCAGTTTGATAAATTTTTTTTTTTAATATTCTGAATAATTATTTTTAATAATTAAATTATTTTTTTTCCTCATTTCACTTCCAATTTTCTCCCTTCTCATCTTATAAAAACTTATAATTATTATCCCTCCAAAATATTGGAGTTGCATTTTTTTTTTATCATAGTAACAAAATTACAGAACGATAACACACACCTCCCACGCGATATATTAAAAAAATTACAACAAAAAGAACATTTATCTGCGCATACCACGGTGTGCATGCAACACAGCGCTCACGGACCCGGTGTAAAGCCAGGGTTAGCCTCTTTGCTGTGGTTTGGGTAATCAGGCTGAAAGGTAACTGCGGCGAGGACAACCATCTCCATCTGATCGTGGAGAAGATGAAGGAGATGGTGGTAGACTTCAGGAGAGAGCCTGTCCAGTATGCTCCACCGATCATCAACGGTGCTGAGGTGGAGCGGGTGCAGCACCAAGTTCCTGGGTGTCCACATCTCCCCAGACCTGTCCTGGGACACCAACACCACGGCCCTGCCCAAGAAAGCCCAACAGCGACTCTACTTCCTGCGGAAAATGAGAAGAGCAAGAGCCCCATCCCCCATCATGCACTGCTTCTACAGGGGCACCATGGAGAGCATCCTGACCAGCAGCATCACCGTGTGGTACGGAGCCTTCACCGCATCCTGCTGCAAGACCCTGCAGTCCACCGTAAAAGCAGCTGGGAAGATCGTCGATGTCCCCCTCCCCTTTCTCACCTGCAGAACCACCGGGATCGCAGGTGACCCCACCCACAGTGTCTTCACCCTGCTACCAACAGGGAGGAGGCTGCAGAGTGACCGGGCCAGAACCAGCAGGCTCAGACGGCTTTTTCCACCAGGCAGTGAGGACGCTCAACTCCCTCCCTGCTCTGCCCCCCCCCCAACCCTCGCTGACTCTTCCCGCTCACAATCTCACCTACCTCAGGACTCCACACCTCACTTTATCATCACCATGGCACCAGTTCAACACTGCAGAACATTGTACTAAATGGCACTACTACATGTTGCACTACTGCATCCATCAGGACTGCTACTCAGTTTACTCTGCCATATGCATTATTGCACTATTGCCACTGTACTGTTACATTGCTAAAAACCTACTGTACATGTACAGCTACATGTTTACATCGGCTATTTGCACTATATTGTCCATCATGACCACTGTACTGTTACATTGTTTACATTGTCATTGCACTATAATATCTGCACTACCTCCTACATTAGGATTACAATACCGTTCACGTTGTCTACTGTCAACCCATTTGTGAGTTTGTAATCTTCTTTGGTATCTAAACTTAGATTTTATGTTTACATTTCTAGGCTATCCGAGCAGATTCCTATATTTTTTATCTTATTGTTTATTATATTTTATTGTGTGCACCGTGGGTTTGAGAGGACTCTTATTTTATCTGTGTTGTATGTCCAACATGTGGCACATTTGACAATAAAGTTGACTTTGACTTTGACTAAAAATTATTTACCTGAAACCTATTTCTTGCAACGATCGACTGAGTTCAATTTCAGTGAACATTGTCCTGCAAGTTTGTGCCCTTGGGTGAGGACTTTTTGTTGTGTTGTTCCGTTCAGTATTATTTAACCTCCCAGCATGTATACAGGAACCTCTCTGAAAGACCATCTTAGATTGCTGTTTGAAGCTGATGAGCTCACTAACTGAGCAGGAAATATTTGCAAAGATCTGCAGATAAATCTGTTTCTGCTGGGACTAAGCCTGAAAGGAGTTTCTCTGCTTTTTTATTCTAGTTATCAACGAGGAGCTTGAGGCACTGCTGGAGCTCACTCATCATGTTAAACCTGAAATATTCCCGCCATATACTGCTTCCAGTTTCAGTTCACCCTTCCAAAAGCAACAGTGTAAAAGGAGAAATGGAGCCTTTAGTCTATTGAATCCGGTTGTCACTTTCTTCCTCCCCTGACTTGTTTTCACACAAACACTCAGATTCCCGTCATCTTTGGAAAACCATCAAATAGCAACCACAATGGTTATTAACCTCGACCGCTAAATGCAGCCCAACCAGTTGGCCACCAGTCTGAAGAAACTTTTGGTCTTTGATGAGGTTTTAAGAGCCTTAGTTTCCTCCAGTGACGAAATCACTGGATTCTGCAACAGCTACATCATGGTGCAACAGTTTGCAGTTAATGGTCCTTCACTGTATTTATTTTCCCATTTGGCTCTTGGATTTTACTGTAGTACAACATTTATACAGGATCTATGAGCAGTCAGCGAACACTGCTGACCCAAAACTCAACTAAAAATAAATGTTAATGTTTTAACCATATTTGATTAACGCAAGTTAATTTTGAGTTTTGCTATTTATGACATCACTGCTCACTGGTCACTTTATTAGGTCTACTTGTTTAGTACCTGTTAACACAAAGTATCTAATCAGCCAATCACATGGCAGTAACTTAAATGGGACGGCTACATGATGTTTTTAAATTCAGAATTCAATATTCTGAATAATATAATTCAGAATTATTCTACTTTGTGTTTACATGGAAATAATTCTGAATTAAGGTTTCCATGGAAGGCATATTTATGTAATTTTCCTTTAGATCTGGGGGTTGGGATAGGATTGGACAGGGGGCGGACGTGACATATTTATGTGGAAGTAAACCAACTCCAGTTCCTGCTTTACTTCCCGGTTTACTTTGATTTTGATTGTAGCTTAATAGCAGGAGCTCAACACTCCCTCTTCCATCCATCCATCTTCTTGTCACTTATCCGAGGTCGGGTCACAGGGCCAACTGCCTAAGCAGAGAAGCCCAGACTTCCCTCTCCCTGGCCACACCCACCAGCTCACCTGGGGGGATCCCAAGGCATTCCCAAGCCAGGCAAAAGATGTAGTCCCTCCAGCGTGTCCTGGGTCTTCCCTGGGTCTTGTCCCAGTGGGACGTGCCCGGGACACCTCACCAGGGAGGCGTCCTGGAAGCATCCTGACCGGATGCCCGAGCCTCCTCATCTGGCTCCTTTGGATGCAGCAGAGCAGTGGCTCTACTTTGAGCCCCTCACGAATGACCGAGCTTCTCGTCAAAGGATCTTTTCACATGCCATGCTTGGGCCTGTGCCTGGCCTGGGATCTGGGATTGTTGATTCCTGTGTTGCGTTCACATGCCAGTGCTTGAACCGGGCTTGGAAACGCTCTGTAGGAAACTTTGTTGATCGCTAACAACCGAGGAACAACAAAGCCGTGCGTCACCAGCCAAGCGACAAGCTAATATATCAACAAGAAAGGAAACTTGTTTGGTTACTTGGATAGATTTCACAATCCAGGCACTCAAATTTTAAATTGTTTGTGTTTGTGTCGATTCGGTTTCGTTGATTTGTGGGTTGGGAGTAGGTCGTACACGGCGGTGTGTCTGCTGCTTTTTTTCTGCTCAGGGGCCGGGGTTTGGATCTCTCCCCTACCTGCCCTGCCCGGCCCCTGTGTTTCTCTCTTATTTAAAATATTTGTACTATACTCCCGGCCCCTCCCCCTGCGCCCCCTTTGGAAAAGGGCCAGGGGGAGGGCCACCCCTCCTTAACCCACTAGCTGGTGAACATAGGTGAGGGTAGAAACATAAATCAAACGGTAAATCAAGAGCTTTGTCTTCTGGCTCAGCTCCTTCTTCACCATGACAATATGATGCAGAGTCCGCATCACTGCAGACGCTGCACTGATCCATCTGTCAACCTCCTGCTCCATTTTTCCCTCACTCATGAACAAGACCCAGAGATACTTGAACTCCACCATTTTCTGGCTGAGGACCATGGTCTCAGATTTGGAGTTGCTCGACACTAAAATGCTTGATTTCCACCAGCTGGCACAAAATCAACGCTTGTTTCGTGTGTGTTTCAACAAGCGCCATAGCAACAGGACAAGAGAATAAGTCTTTGCAGAACAACTGGAATTAAGTTAAAGTGGAATAAACATACATGATGGAGGAGTTATTTAATTCACAACTAAAATGAGAATAAACAGCCACTTTATTTACAATTAAGTTTAATTTGGAATTATCATGTTTATTTGGAATTATGTATTTACAAGGTCCTTTTTAAGAGGAATAAACATTTATTCAGAATTAAAGAGGAATTCAAACATTCATGTGAATGTGGCCAACTGTATTTAGTCAACTAGACATGGTCAAGAAGACCTCAGTAGAAGTTCAAACTGAGCGTCGGGAAGGAAGGGGATTTAGGTGACTGAATGTGACATGGTTGTTGATGCTGATCTCGTGGAATTTCAACACACAACCATCTCTAGGGTTTACAGAGAATGGTCTGAAGAAGAGAAAATATCCACTGAGCAGCGGTTGTCTGAACCAGAATGTCTTGTTGATGTCAGAGGTCAGAGGAGAATGGTCAGACTGGTTGGAGATGATAGAAAGGCAACAGGAAGTCAGATAAGCACTGGTTCCAACCTGGGTATGCAAAATAGCATCTCTGATCACACAATACATCAATCTTGAAGCAGATGGGCTCAAAATCTCTGAGGAATGTTTCCAAAACCTTGTTAAATCTGACATGAAGAATTACTACAGCTCTGACGGTAAAAGAGGGTCCAAGCTGGTTTTAGTAAGGTGGACTTAGGGAGTGTATGTTTTATATATCTTGACTCAGGCAATAAATAAGCTGTTTTGACTTCTACATCAGTTTAAAGTATAAAAATTGAAAAATAATGTGTAATGTCTGAGGTAAGATGTTGGGACCCAAGTTTGGGTTAAATCCAAAGTTCAGAACAAGACCTCTTTCATTCCCTTGAAGTTTACAAGGTGTTTCTTAGACTGTATGTTTTCGGTTTCTGTTGAAATGCCTTCAACATTTTCTCTGAAATAGGAAGTTGAGAGATTAATCCCCATTACCTCAGGGCAACCCCTAACCGCAAATCCATTAATAAGCATTTGACGTCTGTCTGAAGCATGCTGCTGAAACCAAATGGCTGCATTAGTTGGTTTGGATGATCAAGGCGGGTTGTGTTTGCAACCATATGGTTTCATTTTTCAGCTGAGCCAATGGCCTAAGGGCTGCACCAGCTTTGTTATTATTTTCCAAGGCAGGACTTCTTTCTGAATTTCGAGCGAGGGTTAATGCAACCCTGAAGTTTCACTTGACACTCCAGGTATCAGTCTGTGTCCGAGGTAGTTTTATATTCTGTTGCGTATGTCGGTCAGTGGGTTTAACACCTGCAAGGTCTGCATTTCTTTATCTGTTAAAGGACCAGCTGTGGGAGAAAATGCTTAGTTTCTGTATTTTAGCATAACTTAGAAGTATTAATCCTATCCTAAAAGTTTCCACTTTTTTAAAAATGTATTTTCTGACTCTGACAGTAATTCCTGCCTTCATCAGTCCCCACTTTGTTGCCTGCAGGCTACCAAGTGCAGCAGGAGGAGGAAGAATCACACATGTACTGGTCTCCTTACACCAGTTTGCTGCAGAATCCAACTTTTGAAATGCATTTTCTTTTTTCAGTGCTATGATACCAGCCTACTTTTACAGCATCACACTCCAGCCAGAGCTGAGGTCTTCAAACCAATTACTCTTCAACATTTCAAGATCAAGGCCAGAAAACAAGAGGTGACTGCACTTTTTTCAGACCACTCATCTGAGAGCAGAGCTGTACAGACTCTTGATGATTTAGAGCACTGCTGAAAATATGTTTGATTTAGATGGTTTTTGATCTTAATATCCATATTTTATGTTATTTCTAGGTGCCTTTTGCATCATCAGAGACACCTTGCAATTAAAACAAGCAACTAATTAAGATAATGAGCAAGTAAAGAAATGATCTAGCGTTACATAGAAAAGAAGTTATGTTGCTAAAGTAGGGATGGGCAATACTGAAATCTTTCTGTCGATACAATACCAACAGTTAATGGTATTCTTTCATCAATACTGATGTCACTACCAATAAATTTAGTCCCCTCAAAGAAAATTACATGATTGTACAGTTTGTATTAATATCTTGAATGCAAAGACAATATTAGATGTAAGTGAAACTTGAGAACAGAAGTACCAGAAAGAAATGCTTTTAAAACAATAATAAATTAAATTGATAGTAAATTTAACAAAAATGAAATTTACAAACTTCTTTCAGTTATCAAATAACTTAAGTACAGGTTAAGATTATTTAAATTTATTCAGTGGAAAATGTTCAAATATAAAATGTAATAGTAATATTATAAATTTACCGAAACATAATGTGCAACAATCTGCATTAAAGCACTGAAAAATACCAAAACATCATCAACATCACTAACAGTCGCAGCAGCATCATGACATCTGATAGGCTACCAGGGTTATAATAGTTAACTACAACTAAGACTAAAACTAGCAGTGAAAAAATAATTTAGTTAACTGAAATAAAAGTAAAAATGAAAATTAAGAGAAAAACTAAAACAAAATAGAAACTACAAAAAAAAATGCAAAACTTACTAAAACTAAACTGAATTGTAGATAAATTCAGCTTAGTTTTTGTTGTCGTTTCATTTTCTCCCTTGATTAGACGCGAGGTGCCTGTCCTGCAGCAGCTTTTCCACTTTTCCTCCAGAGGGTGGCAGAATAGCAGCTATAATCTGTGGCCCCTGAACTAGAAGAAGGTGCTTAGCAGACAAAAATGGCTAAAGTTGCAGAAGGTCGAAAATGCTGTGGCATTTTCAAGTATTCATAAATACTATTCAAGTATTTATAAATATTTATAGTATTTAGTATAAACCATTGGACTATTTTGAGTACGACCCACTAATTGATCAGAGTAAGTGTATCGTGATGAAGACTGATGGGAACATCTGTGAAATGCAACTAAAAGGGAAAAATCCAACAAATTTGAAAGTTCATTTGCGACGTTCTCACAGACACTCATGAAAAATTCATGGTTACACTTAAGATATGTGGTGAGATCTGTATGCGGGCTGATTTTATAGTTGCCTGTTTGAATAAGGGCCTGTTAAACGTTGAAACAAAAGTTGGATTTAGCTTCAAATAATTTGAATAATTGTGGTTCAGGAATTAGAATAAAAGTATTTGATAATCCATATTTTGTGTCACACATTCTTCCATCTTTTTCAACATCTACATTTCAAGGCTTTCTCTTAATACCTGAAAGACTATGACTAAAACTAAATACAAACTAAACTGAAACTGGTCAATTCCTCAAAATAAAAACTTAACTAAAACCAGCAAATCATTTGTTTAACTAACTAAAACTAAACTGAAATTTTAAAAAAAGGAAACTGAAAAACTAAATGAAAAATAAAACTAATGAAAATGTCAAAACTATAATAACCTTGTAGGCTACTACCATCATGTGACACAGAAACTAGAATCTGGCTGCTTTCACATCATTTCATTGCCAAACTCACAAAAGTGGAAACAACTTGCATGTTTAGCATCTACAATGGTATCACGATACTCAAAAAAAAGTATAGATTTTGATATTTTTTCTGGCTGGTATCAATAAATTAACTCCAGGGTATCAATATACTCATCCCTAGTCTAAAGAGATTAGCTTGAGATGAACTGAAAGTAGTGGCAGTGGCTCAGGTGATAGAGCAGGACATCCTATGACCAAAGGGTTGGTGGTTTTGAATCCCACTCCAGTTATTTGTCACCCTCCTTGCCTCCAGTGAGGGCATCACTTGTGTATGAATAAGTGTGTGTGAATGTTTCATGGTGGGTGGAGAGGCCGTTGGCGCACATTGGCTGCCACCTTTCTATCAGTGTACCCCATGGCAACTGTGGCACACATGTACTTACCATCACCACGTATAAATACAGAGTAAATCAATAATGGAGCCAATGTGAGCACTGTGGGTCAGCAGAAAAAAGTGAAGCCTAAGTTTAGAGAGTTGTGCATAGCCCATTCTGGTTGTTCTGCGCATGCTCCTTCGCTTGTCCTGTTGTAATGGCAGTGTTGAAGCACTGGATTCAAGCCATTTGGCGGAGATGAAGGAGTATGTTATTGTTGAGCCGCTGCTACAAAACTACAATCAAGATCAAAGTAAAAATCTGGATTATTATGTGGTTTTCCGTGTTGTAGCTGAAACAAAAAGGAGCAGCAACCAGGGTCCGTGTACTTCCAGGTAAACGTAAACGGATGTAAATACGTCACATTCACCCTCTGTCCAATCAGAACCCTTCCCGACCCCCAGATCTTAAGCTGAATTAAATAAATGTGTTTTCCACTTAAACCTTAAAGGCAGGGTATAGGGATCCTGGAAAAACGGTTCGAGCAAGCCAATTTGAAAAAAATATACACCCCCTGAAACCACACCTCCAAAGCACAGGAACGCGTCAGATTATAGTTGTCGACGAACATAACCGAGAACAGGCGAGTGGCTAGCTTGTTAGCTTCCCAGTAAACAGCAGAGGAAACACGTTTCCTAAAATTGATAATTATCTCACCTCCAACTTCTTCTGCGGCGTAAAACATCCTCACTGCAAACACCAACACCTCCATGACTGGATCCACATCCGTTTTTTCTTTTTAAAAACAAACAGCGGCGTAGTTTAGAGCAGCCATGTTTCTCTCGTCGTGTGTGGGGGGCTGCAATCAGGGTGTGAAGAAGACTTTAAGCAATAGTAAAAAATGCTCCTGGAAAACATCATCCACCCTGCCTTTAATTCAGAATATATTATTTCCTTGTAAACACAAGGGAAAATAATTTAATTCCGAAATGTTTAATTTGTAATAATTAATTCGGAATTAAAAAACATGTAACTGTCCAATAGAAATAGCTTGTTAAGTCTTCATGCATCAGTCTCAATGGTGACGTTGTTCCAGTGAAATCTGCTGGAATGACTCAGCCTCCATTCAGAGGCTGTACTGTCAAAGTAAATTAGGCATTTCCCTTTCATAAAACAAGGATGATGATAAATAACAATAGACTGACACTTCATTTCATTTTCCATCACCAAAGGCTTCGGCGTTGCAGTGAGATACAGGAAAGCGTAGCATCCACCATCAATCTCCTACAGACACAGATGCTGTTCAACACATTCCACCTGCCTCACCATGTCTGCCAAATTAATCTGACTGAGGAGATGAGGTTGGGATGAATTCATCTCCGCTGGATGAGAGAGCAGCTCCCATATGCTGGGCCTGCTGGGAACCTGAGAACCGTATCCTTATTTCCTCTGAGGTGGCAGCCGGTGTAACCCGGACCGAGGCATGGAGACACTAAATTGAGTATAGATAGAAGAGTTATCTGTACAGACCGCTGAGAGCAAACTCGCATACAGACACACAGCGAAGAACAGGTTCATATCCTTAATGTCACCTACTTCTTATGTTCCCTGCTGTTATGATGGCTTCTTATCTTGTCTGTGGAACAGTGGTTCATCTGGGGTGAACTGTTCTGCTTCAGATGCCACCCTGAATTTAAATCAACACAACGGTAAAACAAAGCAGCACAACATACAAGAGCAGCAGATGGAGGGAAAATGGAAAAATAAACTGTGAGATGGATTTTAATTTTTCATCACAAAAACAACGTACAACTGTAGAGTCTGAATGTAACAATGCACCTGATGAAGGCAAATCCACAGTGAATTAAATTACCATTAACTTACAAATGATGATAAACTATAACTGCATAGCAACCTTTAAATGTGCAATATTTCAACATTAGCATTTAGAGTTGGTCTGCAGGAGAGACCAGATTCTTCTGGTTTTAGTTTCTCTTCGTCATATTCCTGTTAAATCCACAAAGAAATTTAAATTTCTGCTCCTGACATAAAGCTCTTAGAGACCAAGCTCCATAAAGATCTACTTGCATTTTTCTCCCCCAACACAACAGTTTGCTTAGACCACAGATTTATTTTTGGTTCTGGAAGTAGCATGGGTTGCAGAGTTTTCAGATATCAGGTCTTTCTCGGTGGAACCAGCACCCAGGAAGCAGAAATATTTTTTTACCTCTTAAAATTAGCCTTCACTTTCAGCTGAGCGGCCATTTAAAACAGTTATGGCTAACAATAAGAGAGGAGAGGTGAGGCAAAACTGGACAACGTTCATGTGATATCTGTTACATTATATAGCATGATAGCTTGCCAACAGCTGATGAACTGCCTTTTCTGAATTAATTCCCTCAAAAAAATAACTAATAAGTAATTTGCCTCACCTCCAACTCCTGCGGTGTAAAAAGTCCACGGTGCAAATGTTGACGCTTTCTCTTTCTTTTTGGTGGATTTATCAGAGCAAATAGCATAAATAGCAGCAGCAGCAAGCGGTCTGCCAGCCATGTTTGTTTGTTTACATCATGAATCCTGCAATAATTCATAAAATTTCATTGCGTGAGTTTGATGTGGTCAGTCGGCCTCAGTTATCCCTGATCTGACGCAGTGGTTAAATGTGTGATCCAGTCTTTAGTTGTCATGAAATCTGCCGAGGCTAGTCTGTTCGCGTGTGCTTTTTGTCTTTTTTTAAATGGCAAGACTGTGAAAGTCGTGCAGTGTGTCCCAAGCTAAAGTATTGATGTTATCACACGAGTATCGATTGACACAGAAACCAATATTGGTATCAATATTATCTCTATTTGGTTCAATCCGCCCTCCACTATTAAAAATGTAGCAGTTCACTTCAAAGGAACTAAACGCAGGAAGCTCCAACTTGTGTGGCGAAAACAGAAGTTACCCTGCATCAATCAAAAGATGAGTGACATCTTGTCTTGTCCTTCACCGGCTCTTGATGCTGAACGTTGCAACTCCCCAATCATACCAGGTCTAGAGGTTATCAGACGACCTGAGACCAAAACAAACCACAATTACAGCTTAAAGTAAGACCAGAATGTACAAACTGTGAATCACACGTTTTATTAAACTTCAGAGAGCTGAACATCTCACCCTTCCAACCACACGAGTAAACCTGCAAGTTAAAACTGATTTCTTTGACTTTTTAGAGATGAAAAAGTAGATGCATTTGAAAATGTGTTGCTCATTTTTACAGCTGACTTAAATACCGATGTTTTACATTAAAGCTTGAGTCATTTGTTATGTTAAGAATCTGAGGAAAAATTTTAAAGGGATTTGTCAGAATAAGAAAACAGACGCAGAGGTTTTAGCCATTGCGATGTTATGCCTCAGCAAAATAGACACAAAGCAGCGTTCTGGCCCTCATATGTCATACTCACCACAGCCACGTCTGGATATGCTCAGATTCTTTTGTTATGGTACAGCTGTGGAACAACACAGCACCATATGGAAGACATCACATGAAAAAAACAGATTTGAATCTCTAAAAAGTTTTATTCTTTGTCATGATGCAAGAAATGAATCCAATCCCATCCGATCAAACAGACATTTTTCATTATTAATCAGTGTTCTAAACATTTTCTGCACAACTTTATGGGTTTGAAGCATCAAGCAAATGTTTAGTATTGAAGCTTGTATACAGTGATTATTCCTGCAGACATTAATAACTTATACCTGCCAAACTGTCATTGTGAAAACATTACATTTCGATATACATCTGAGCACAGACTAAACACAGGCTAAAGATTTATCATGTAAATATTATGGCACAGCTGGAACTCTGAAACTGTGGCATAGTGGTGCAGAAATCCATGGAAACTCACTCCCCGCGTCCTGTAACTGTCTGAAAATCAGATACAGCTACGATTTCTGATTGCTATCTAATAGACAGGAAATTAGACGTACGAGATTGTTGCCAAACTAAGCAAAAACTCCTGCCCCCCCATTAAAAAAACACAAATAAATAAGCTAAACAGACCTATTTGCTTTGTCTTTGCAGTCTGCAGGACAGAATAAGAAAACACAAGCGCATAGATGCAAATACAGCGAGGACGTGGACTCTAACTCGCTCACACACCGGCTCAGAGGCTGGAGCGTGATAAATGATGTTTGGGCTCGGGAGGTTGCACTTCATTAAGGAAGAGGACAAACTTAGTGCCAAGCTCAGGGGTCTGTTTATCCTTTCTGCTCTCAGACGAGCCAGTGGAGACAATGGGAAACAATGCTCTGTATCAGCGGGGGGGGGTAGCATGTCTGAGGTCAGTCCAGACGATCTTAAACCCGTGTTGTTCTCTGCTGTGTTGCGTCTTACCCACGTGCTGTCTGTGAAAGTTGGCGAGTCAGCACTGAGATGATGGATTACCTATAAGGACTAAGAGTCGCGCTGGGTCTCATGTTTCCTCCAGTGTCCCATGTTTATTATTACACCCTGTGTGGAGGCATCCGTCAGCAGGCCAGTCTGAGCCGGTGTTACTGACATACTCAGCTAACACCAGCAACGTTTGATCAGATGCATCGGGTATTATGTTGATAGAAGGAATTATAGCTGGGACCTGGACGACGAAGCAGGATTAGAGTCTTATCCAGGTAACTTCAGGTTCAGCTCAGGATTTTTCTGCATCAAGAAGCATTCGCTTCTTGCTGGTTGTATCACCATAGCAACTGGTGCTAGAGCTCAGGGAAAACTCCACCTCCTGACCAATCAGTTTTCTTAGAAATTTAAAGAATTAAAAAGGAAATCTGTGAAAATTAAAGAACTGTGCTGTTTGACTTTCTCTGATCTTTATTTTATTTATTTATTCATTTCAGGGAATACGTTTTCATATTCTCATAGAACTCAAGAAGATGACCACTTGCATAGCTGATCATTTTATCACAAAGAGAACAACATAACAGCATAGTAGCTATGTAACAATACAAAATATATTCAACATGCCTGAAAGGAAGTGGGAAGAAGCTAACTTATTAAATCCCTTCCCCATTTCTCCATTTGAATCACAGCAGTCGGGCTTCCTTCATAATCAACAGGGAAAACAATCTATTGACCACTGTTGGAGCAATAAACCATACAGGAGTTTGTACAAAATAACTCAAGCGGCTAAGATCACAAGGTCTCAAACCGCGCACTTGCCCGAGTGCACTGGAATTCAGCGCGTGGTCCACACTGTGTACTTCGGCTGTAGTGCGCACTACTAAATGCTGACCCAAACAGAGCACTGCACTTACAGGAAGAGACGGACTAGCATTGACCGCTAACATGAGCTACCTCTACTGAGCCGGTATAATCGCGGCCTCAAACAAATGACCAGATCAAAACTGTCACCAGGGAGTGAACAGTTTGGTATGTGTATGTGTATGCATGAGTATGTCTGTTGTTTGAGATAAACTTGGGGGACTGTTGATGTCATTGGTTGTTTTTAATATGTAAAGCACTTTGTAAAGCTGTTATGCATGAAAAATAAAGCCTGGGACACCACTCATTCATAATAACTTAAATATATCCATTTAAGTTCAGGCTTGAATGAGAAAGCCTGAAAATGTATAATCAGAAATAAATCAGTCTATCTGAGAGGAAGTAAATTCTACAGAAGTCAGTTCCCATGGATTTTGCCTTCAGAAATCACGACAGCACAGGTGAAGTGATCACACATATCTATTAACAAGAATGGATAAACCAGCAGCATCAAATCAGTTGAGTTGGCAGGATAAAAACACCATGAGGAGAAGATGATTTAATGGAGGCTGTGAATGAATTATGTGTGTGTTAAATGTATCATTAACACTTGTGGTGATGAAAATGATGTGAAAGGAGGATGAGAATAAGAGAGAGAGAAACTTGTGAACTTATTGCTATGGGAAAACACTAATTCTGAATACTTAATTATGCTAATGAACTCTCGCATTGAGGAGACGCGGAGTCCGTCAATCAACCTATAATTTGGAGTGAATATACTAAATTTGGATTAACATTCAAGTTAAATAATTTGGTTAGAATTTAGATGAAACTGTCAGACACCACGTATATGTGTTCAAAGTGCTAATTAGATCCTGTACGCTGGTACGCTGGTCCTCTCTGGACAACCCCGGTCCGGTGGCCAATCCGAATCAGTGTGTTCTGAAGGAGTTGATTCGTGGAGCAGTAGTTGGAATGGGTCCGAATTTAACACCTACAGACTCTGCAGAGGAAATACTGCGTTTCCAGCAGTAATCCTTAGAAAAATCTATAAAAATCAAAAAAGTCAGTTCTGACGACTAGTGGAGGTTTCTAGAGATGCAAGGTAACGATTATCAAACAAAAAGGGAGAACAACGTTCTTAGTTGAACAAAAGTCTATTGTTGAGATCTTTCGCGCACGACAAAGGATTACACAGGTTACACATGGAGAGAACAAAAGAGAACACGAAAGCAGTTACGAGTACAGAAACAAAACAAAGACTCTCTAGGACGAAGACTTGAGACAAACTCCCTGAAAAGCAAGATTGGACAGGAGTTTGACAGGCCTGCCTCAAAGGGGGACTTAACCAATTGCGACGCAAAACATCATTAAAGGGAGTGACTAAGCATCAGGGAGCTCATAGACTCAAATTACACAGGCGACTGTTTCTTTCTCCTCCATTCTCATTAAGATGTAAGCACTATTAATAATTAAGGTTCCTTTGATTATATACAAAATGACATGTAGGAGCTTGAAGTCATCTGCATGGCTGAAAAGGAAACATCTCAAAACATTCCATTCTAAATTGTTGGAAACAGATTAGAAAGTTCAACACATTTAATTATATCAAAAATGTTAATTCTCATTCAAATTCAATGGCTTATACAGTATGTAAAGGAATGACCCTTGTTTAAATTTGCTATTAACTCTTAAAGACTTTCTTGCCTGATCAAATCAGATTCTTTATCAAGCAGACATCTTGGTAACCTATAGTGTGGAGTTCAATGTGTGATCAAATCGATTAAATGATAAAAAAAAAAGAGAAGTTAAAGAAGCATATAAAATTAAAGAGTATTAAAGGTTGAATATGGAACATTTTTATTAAAAGCTATATTTTTTCAAAAATAATACCTCCACAGGTTGTTTGGGGGTGTACAGAATGAAAGTACAACATTTCCCAGAAAAATTATATTTATCCTAAAAATAATTATAAAATAAATTTTTACGGGTTCGATAATGGCATTTTATTTACATCTATAAGCCAATACACGCCGCCATTGCAGGTTGCCAAATACGATCTCTGTGTGGACACAATATTTCGGTCATAGTCAGGCTTGTACAGGAGAAAAACGTAGAGACAACGAGTGAAGCAGCTGCTTCAGAGCCCTGGACATATTGTTATCTGTTTCTGAGGAGGAGTGACCTGAGAAGAGCAAAACCTGGAGTAAATTTTGGTGAAGACTTCACTAAATGGACCCACATAAACGTTTTCCACGGAGTAAAACACGGAAATGGCGACTTTCCTCCTGGATCGGTAAGCTGGCTTGTTTGCTAACATGGCTAACGTTAGCTGTCGGTTATAAACTCCTCTGTGTTACTTGTTGGACATGCTGCTGCAGGCTGTTGGTCACTTGCGTATCAGCAGTGAGCCTGGCATCCCAGCGGCTGGAGTTGTTTTTCTGCCGTTGCAACTACAACCTAGACACACGTGATGTCGCTGTTCTGTCCGTATTACATATTCAACCTTTAAATCATGTCAAAAGAAGAATCAAGTTATATGGAATTAAAACAGATAATATTCAATTAAATCAAAATAATTCAAAGTGAAAATCCAAATCAAATGTTAAATACGAGAGAGAGGAACACATTCTTGAAATTCTGATGTACTTTTGAAGCTGAAGGAAAAAAGGGACCTGCTGTGAGGAGGACCAATGTTTTGGTCCCACAGTTTGCTGAGAGATAAGAGTGTCACTTTGGTGGAGACCAGCTTCAATGAGACAAAGAAATCTCAGGTCATTGGGAGAGTTAAACAAGTAATTATAAGAAAGTTCTGCCATTTGTGTGAATTATTCTTAACATTTATGTGAGCATCTGTGTTTCTGCTTGTTCAGGGATGATCAGAGTCAGGGCAGATGTTTATCTTGGGGGTTTTAGTGGCTCTTCTAGGAGATTCAGAGGTGATGAGATTGGGGGGGCCTTGTTTTCTTGTGGGCTGGGTGTCTTGTGTGGGGGGGTAAAGATGATAATATTTTATCATTTTTATTTCTTTTTGATTCTCATTATTGCAACACCCCATCACCAAACATTATATTTTTTATTTTATCTATTAATTTTTTAATATTTTTTTCTTTCATTACAATACCACCCCCGCTGCAGCAGGGGTCGCCACCCGCTTTGTTCACCGCCATTATTCAGCTCTGAAACAGTTCAAAAGTCCCACCTCTTCCGCTGCATCAGCAAGATGGCGTCCATTTAGTGAAAGTAGTGTGCTTCGTTTTGCACTACGTTTTTGGCATTACCGCAACATCCTGGTACTTTCAGAGCACTGAATTTTTAGTTTAAATGACAATATGAATGCACGACACACTCAAAAATATAGCGTTTGAAGTGCTCAAATATGCGTTTTGAGACACGGCTGTGATGGTGTTGCCATAGGCAACAAATAACCATTACGTTGCAACAATAATTCCATACCAACAATAGAAAGCAATAGCGCATATTAACAGTTATTGAAAAAGAGGGCAATAATTCTGAATGGTCATGGACAATATACCAACAATGGTAAGGAAACAAAAAGAGTACATAAACACTAAAATTGATAAAGATTCAAGACCCACTCTCTATATATTTTGACCAAACCTTATGTTTATATAACAGTTTGTATCTATGAATATTTTGGATTATTGCTTGTGTTGTATTTCCAGTTTGTTCCAAAGTTTAGCCAAGATCTTCATCTTTCTGAGTGGTGTGTCAAGTTCTTTCATGCAGAATTTTAAAGATTTGTAGCCAACATTTCACAACCATCAGTCAACTGTAAAAGATTTCCGGCTGTCTTCTACAGTGTGTATGAAATGTGTCGCACTTGAAAAGTGGCATAACATGCTTGTATATTTATATTCACACCCATATCAAGAATATCCACTGATTTTATTCATCTGTTACTTGTTACTTGTTTACACAAACAGCCAATCACATGGCAGCAGTTCAAAGCATTTAGGCATGTAGACACGGTCAAGTTGACTTACTGAAGTTCAAACAGAGAATCAGAATGAGGAAGATTTGAGTGAAATTGAATGTGACAGTTGTTTGGATCAAAATGTGTTGTTGATGTCAGAGGTCAGAGAAAAATGGACAGAGTGGTTGAAGATAATAGAAAGCCAATAGAGACTCAAATAACCACCTGATTCAACAAGTGTATGCAGAATAGTTCTGAACAAATAACATGCCCAGCCTCGAAGCAGATGGGCTACAGCAGCAGAAGACCACACGAGGGTCTTCGTCAGTCTCAATTTCAGCTCCACATTCAGATGTTAGGCTCAGACTTAGGTGGAAACATCATGAAAGCATGGACCCATACTGCCTTGATTCAACAGTCCAGGGTTGCTGGGGAGATTTTCTTGGTCCACTTTGGGCCCCTT
Source organism: Atherinomorus stipes (assembly GCA_023101725.1). Taxonomy (NCBI): domain Eukaryota; kingdom Metazoa; phylum Chordata; class Actinopteri; order Atheriniformes; family Atherinidae; genus Atherinomorus; species Atherinomorus stipes. The sequence goes on along the minus strand of JALJCO010005995.1, from coordinate 80,885 downwards.
CGTACCAGCGTGGCATGGTTTAACCACCACAGCCTACCTGATTACTGTTGCTGACCATGTCCATCGCTTTATCACTACAATGTAGCATCTTCTGATGCTACTTCCAGCAGGATAATGCACCATGTCACAAAGCTCACATCATCTCCCACTGCTTTCTGGAACATGATGAGTTCACTGTACTCCAATGGCCTCCAGAGTTACCAGATCTCAATCCAACAGAGCAGCTTTGGGATGTCAGTGTTGTCAGCTCTGCCCATTTTGCATCATCGTACAAAATGGGGGGGGGAAGGAGCATTTAGCATTTAGTCCAGAGTATGTCAGCTGTCAATTATTTGGCCTGAGGCCGTTCTTTGCCCATTTTTGTAATTTCTGGGAGTGACAACACACGCAACGTGGCGAAGATGGTGATGATGGGAATTCCCAACTGGCTTAACTTTTAGCTCATCAGAAACCAATGGGTCACGTGAGTGGAAGGTTCATCCCCTTTTCTTATGGTCTCTGGTGACGGCACGCGACACTGCAAAGATGGGGACGGAGAAACCCCCCCAACTGGGTTCACTTTTAGCTAACGGGCTCATTTACCAGGCAAAGGAGCTAATTAAACCCAGCTGGTTTAGTGATTGGTTGGAACAAGTTCTGGGCAGGATTTCTACTTTCTACTTCAAGCCTATTTTTGACACCTCTGCGTCGTGCAAAGTTTGTCCCTCTTATTAACTGAATTTTCTTTTGGCTCTCAGCTGCAAGCTGATGTCAGACCAGCGCAAATTTAAGGTATTGCTCATGCAATCTTGATAAAGTGGGTGTCTCAGACTGCTTGCAAATGTTAAACTGAATACACTTTTTACTTTTTACCATTAATCCTACACAGCAACAAAAACACAAAACAAATTAGATTTTTTTCAGATGAAATTGTGTTTTAATTTAAGTTAGATGTAGACATGTCAGAAAAGCAGCAGTAAAGCATTTTTCTTGCTGCTCCAGTACACTTGAACTTGAACTTTTGTGAAGTTTGAATAGACACAAATAAAAACCTCCTTTTTTTTTTTTTTTGTAGGAGGCGTATCACACCCTTCTTTCCTCGGCCTCTGCTTGGTTAGTTTCGGCTTGGCAGGCATTACACCCCTCTTTTCCCTGCAGCAGCCGCAAACACAAATTAGGTGTACAGAGAAACAGGATTTCTGAGCCAGTGTTTCTGTGGAGCACATCACTCAGGAAACAATAGCATGCAAAGTGGAACCACTTGTTCCCCTGACAAAGAGCTGAAAAGTGAAACATTTGCTTTATTGTTTAGTTTTCTCAACACAAAGAGAAGCAGTGGAAGAAAATGTAGGAAAATGCAGCCAGCATAGTCTCTTGTACCTTTTGTTGTCAGCTCTGTGGTTGTGGGTCATCACATTGCAGGATATTTTTGTGTACACCTGTTCAACAGCCTCTTGTTAACGTTTAGAGTTGCTAGTTCTTGCTGCAAATATTTGCTGAGGTCCAAACATGTAAAATTCTGCTCTTTTGCAGAATATGTCTGTAATCTGTGCTGCAGATATTCCTTCACCCGTGTGTCCCATGTTTGCGTTTTCATCTCTTTTTAAATGATGACTGAACACATACTGGCACTGGAGGTAGCGCAGCCATCACGCCCCAGCAGCTTTGTCCGGATGGGAGGTCATCGGAAATTTGTGTTATATTTACGGTCCTGTCAGCTGATTTCCTGGTGACACCTCTTGCAGCAACAGTGTCACTGCACCTAATGAGTCCTGTGGCCTCCCGGGACATTTTCGCAGGGTTTATTCCAAATAGTGGAAATGACTTGGCTTCGACCCCTCCTCCTGTTCCTCATGAGGGCAAACAGAAGGCTGCTCACTCAGCAAACTTTTCCAACACTGAGGATGGAAGATGTGATTTCCTTCATGTTGCAGAAATGGTTTCTCCTGAACATCAAGAAATGGTTTTGCAGGTCTTGCCAGGTACTGTAGCCTACTATAAGCTGATTTAACAAGTTTCTTTTTAAAATATTATTAGCCAGCCGTTATCGGCATTAAAGATACACAAAGTAACTTTTAGACCTTAAAAATATGACTCGTTTTGATGCCACACCAACATTCATTATGCACATTTTTGAGCCGTCACTGCCCAGTGGCGTCCCGAAGCTCAGAAACTGCAGTATGTAAGTTTTGTATCCAGGTTGGGGCTGTGACATTGCAGCCGACTATTGGTTGCGCAACGCGTCACTTACTAGGAAACGGATACGAACCAAATATGAACACAACGGGTGTTTTGAACGTGCATCTTGTCAGATTTGGTAAAGAAACGCAGGTAAACATTACCGGGGGAAGAGAGGAAAAGAAAGAAAGGAAGGGACAAAACAAGAGGCAAGATAAGACTGTCTTTTACTGTCAGGAGTAAATCACAGTACAGGTACGATACAAGATAGATGCTCGTCTAGTTCTGTTGTGTGTCTTTAAAGGTGTCATAACCTACTGTTTTACATACACAATCCTTCTCAAATTATCTTCAAATGAATTTTTAATTCTAGTTGGGTGGGACGAAAATTTAATGAGCTCATTTTAACCTCTTTTTATCCCCAACTTTTGTTTGTCGCGAGAATACGTACGAGAATTAGACCTGTCTGTAAGCGCGTTCACGAGGCAAACGTCAAAGCCAATACAAAGTTTTGTCAGGACAGACGAAGTAAATGAAATGATGTCCCAACAGAGAAAAACATGATAAAACATAACGGTACGGATGATAGAGAGGATCCGCGGAGTAAAAGGGCTGGACTCTGTGAATATAAGGAGCGGACCTCTGACGTGAAGTTAACCAAACAGTGTTAGCTTTTGTAGCTACATTAGCAGCTTGTCACCGTTTGTCTACCATCGTTTACTGGTCTCTTACACAAAAGATTATAAGTTACACAAGCAGCAACACTTACCAACTGCACATCCTCACTGAATAAATATAATCCACTGGTCCCTGGTTGTGTTGTCCCTCCTGTTCGAGCACTGAAAACTTCGTCGTCCTCTCTGACAAAGCTGGTCACAAAGAGGCTAGCTTAGCAGCTCACAGCTTCTCTAGTTCATGTAATTCTGAGAAAGAAATCCAAATCCCGTACTGTGGAGAGCGCACTCTTGTGGCCGATTCTGGTGAGAAGAAAGAGCCCACACTCAAAGACGAAGTTACCTTCACTCTCCAGAGTTTCTGGCACGTTTTAACTGAGGTCCTGTTCCAATACACGTTTTAACGTGTATTGGATTTTTTGTGAGGCAACAGAATGTTTCAAGATTTTTGACAGGAATGAGAGGTTGGAGATGGGACGAAAGTTGTCGGGGTCTTCAGGCTCCAGTCCGAGTTTCTTGATTATGGGTGTGATGATGGCTAGTTTGAAAGCAGTCTTACATGAACATCACCCTAATAGGCCAAATTTTTTTAATTTTTCCATATAACTTCATACAAATGGCCCGAGTGTTTGGTAAATAGAAAAATTCCAAGAGAGGTTCTCAATGAGTTCTATAATGTTTCAAAAATTGTTCCGGATCCAGAGAAAATTCGGCATACTATGATCCAGAACACACACAAATAAAGGAGTCATTTATTTATTTATTTATTATTAGTAGTAGTTCGATTCCTGGCTGGGGAGGGGGTTCGAACAATTCCAACTGTGACCTTCCTGTGTGGAGTTTGCATGTTCTCCCCGTGTATGCGTGGGTTCTCTCCGGGTACTCCGGCTTCCTCCCACCATCCAAAGACATGCATGTTAGGTTAATTGATCACTCTAAATTCCCCCTTGGTATGAGTGTGAGAGTGAATGGTTGTCTGTCTCTCAGTGTTGGCCCTGCGACAGACTGGCGACCTGTCCAGGGTGTACCCCGCCTCTCGCCTGATAATAGCTGGGATAGGCTCCAGCAACCCCCGCGACCCTGAACTGGATAAGCGGTACAGAAAATGACTGACTGACTTATTAGTAGTAGTAGTATTTTAATTCCCTGTGGTTGAAGGAAGCTCTCCAGTCCCCCTTCTTGAAGAGGGACAGCCCCACCCTGGTCTGCTATTGCAGGAGAACTGTTCCTGATGTCCACATGATGCTACTGAGGCATCACCTTTAAAGAAAAAAAAGAGACTACTGCTTAATCAATGCTAGACAATACTTTCAATTAGCATCCTCAACCTCTTTTTAACTGTGCATGCGAGTGGATGGTTCCTCCTTTCCTTGCCTTTCCACACTCTGTGGTAGAAGGATGGTTGATGCTGGATCCAGTATTTGGAACAATTTCTACAGAATGCCACTTTAATGACAGGTCCTGCCCTTAGCTGATTAATAAATGCTCACTGAGTGCTGTGTAATTATAGTTTTTGGAACAATGTGAGTCACTCGCAAGACGCTGAAGCTATTTATACACACGTGGGTGTGTTGAACCTAATTATACATTTTGTATCACCATTATATGAATGTTATCTTGGTTGATTGTTTACATGAAGAACGATGCACATATTCTGAAATGACTCACCAAAGACTTATTTTCCTTATTCAGTTGATCATTTTTTGCTGCAATGTCATCAGGACTAATTATTTTAGGATCATCGGTGAGAGAGGAGATTCTTCCTGAGATTAATTGCTTTTATTTGACAAGTTGCTATGAAAAAAAAGTATTAACAGCAGGGATGCATATCAGGAAAAGCAAAGCTTATGATGGCGATGCTGCAGCTCGCTGCTTGTGTCGACCTTTCATCTTCCATCTCAGCCGATAGGAATATTTCCCACCTCAGCAGATAAAATCCAACATAAAAGTAATGACTGGAGCTGTAATTACAGATGCAATCTGAATCCGGAGCTGTTTTTTTTTTTTTTTTTAAATCACATCCCACACAGTGTATGTATAACCAACACAGCCATAATGTTTTCTTTTTACTCAGACCACTGGTAAGATATGATCAAATAGAAAACAATACAGTTCATTTAGCATTAACGTCTCAGTGGCTGGTCTCGTTTTAGAATCAGAAACCCAGACGGGGTCGTTTCAGTTCAGGATGACCACAACTGTTGGTTTTCTAGTGGGAATATGAGCAGAAGTCAGATGCTTGAAGAGGGTCAGTTGGTGTGTTTGATGGTACGTGACCAAAGTGAAGCCTGAAATACAGAAATGTGCTTTTCCCTCTTACTGTCTGGCACACTGACCTGTCAAATCAAACAGGAACTCAAATGAAATGAGCTGGGGGGGGGGGGGGGGGTTAGGGTTGCTGAGTTTTGTTTCTCTGATGCTTCAACATTTTACAGCTTCACTCTGAAAAATGTATGTTGGGTGTTGTTGTCAAATGTCAGATCTGCTGAGTGAGGTCATCCTGTAAACATCAAATTAGGGTTTGGCAGGAAGAACTCCAGTATTCATTTGAATATAGCAACATCTGGCTGCCTCCTGATTCAAACGCTGCATGCATTCATGCCTCCTGGCACTGATGTCCAACCTTGGTCCATGGTTAAGAGTTAACTTTTTACTCTCCTTTGTTTAGAGCCCCTTCTTGAGTTGCATAAAAGAATAGTATGTAACAGTCTAAAACAGATTTCCCCTGATCTTTACTTATCTTGTATTTTGATGCTCTGTTACAACCTGCATCTTGGCAGCTGAATGGATGAATTTTGACACATTCCACCTACATAAATATTTTTGCTAAACAGTTACATCTGTCCAACATGGCAACAGGACTCCCCCACATATAAACTCACAACAAACCAACAATACATTTGGGAAACAGGCCTCGCCTTAAAATATTCAATCCCACAGCCCAAAGAGGCAGAAGGATCTTGCTAACGTTCCAGTGCCAGAGGGTCTGGACAACCTGATGCCCTGCTTGCACATACACTGGTACTTAAACACATGCATTTTTTGTCTGCATTTTCCCTTTTCATCCACATGCAAACACAGTTTTGGGGCACTGAAAACAAACTTTTTGGAAAACGCCTTCCAGGGTGAAGATGTTTGGATCATCAACCTGTGCTCTTTGTGTGGATTTGTTTTTGACTTGCAGCGTCAGATTGTGTGCCGCCATGTGGCTGGCTAACTAATCTTTTTTTTTTTGTTATACTTGTATGATCCCCAAGGGGAAATTAGGGCTCTACATTTCACCCATCTCTGTACTGAGTATCAGAGAGCAGTGGGCTGCTACTTAAAGCAGCCCGGGGAGCAGTTGGAGGGTTAAGGACCTTGCTCAGGGATCCACAGTGTTTAACCTAGGAGTCGCATCGGGGACTCGAACTCGGACCCGGACTCGAACCCGGGTCCTCCGCGCCAAAGCCCTCGACGCCACCCACTCCCCCAAAGAAAAAAAAAACTTGTTAACAGGACTCTTTTCATTCTCTCTCACTGTCCACATACTCTCCATGGGTGAATTCCAATTCCTGTCCTAACCCTCAATCTTAACCCTAAATCTCAAAAGTGCGCACTTTCGCGCACTTTCACGAAGTTGAATACGCCCTCAATACTGAGATTCTCCGACACCACCCTTGTAAGTAAAGGCTACCCAGGATGCAAGCAGCAAAGAAGACGAGCTACAAATCTTAAGTATTTTCTTTGTTAATGGAGATATGAATATTGCAAAAACCATTATATTATGCCCATGTTATGGATTAGTTACCTCATTGTTGCGTAATACTTATTTCTATTTTACGATCTCTTGACAATAGCAGCTGGTGCTGCTAAGCCATGTTGCTATCATTTAAAGCTATTCTTACCAATCTTGCACGGCACACCTCAGCCTAGCATTACGCCTCCCTTCTAAGTTCTCCCCACTCAGCCCCCCCCCGACTGACAGATCAATGGAGTCAGATTCAGAGGCACCTGTAAGTTACAACTAAAACTATAGTAATCATTAAATATGATTTTCTATGTGGTATATTAATAACTGCCAGTTATTACTGTATCATATTATATTATTATTTTGGTTACGCACGTTTGTTTATAATGAAATTAGACTTTTTTCACCAGTAACTTAGAGCTAAAACAATGGTAATTATTATAATCTACGGACGAATGACTGGATAACAAAATAACATTCAATCAGTACTCTGTGAACAGTATTTTTGTTTTCATAAAATCCTTCTCCTCTTTAATTTCTCACTAATACTGTATTTTAGGGATGGTATTGTTGCCTGAAAGCTTCAGCTTCAGCGGCTTTGTGTGCAATAGTCGCTTGGTCGCTCATTTCAGGGTTTTTTTTTTCTCCCTCACACCTATCAAAGCCGTTTCTACCGCTCTGTCAGGCTGGGGGTGGAGACAGCCTAAGTGACTGGAGGGGGGCATGGGGGGTTGACGGGGTAACGCATGATTGACACAAATCTTGACCAATCATTTGATTCGGGCCGAATGAAAAGATGTGTCAGATTTTTATCAGAAATACAAAAATATAAAATAAAAGGTACATTTATGTGTTCCAGCACTTGGTGAATTCCTCTTAAATTTTATTCCCACATGCCTGTTAGAAATATTTTTAAATTACAATTAAAAAAAGTATGAAATTGGAACAAGGGTAAGTAAAGCTTTAAAGGTACAGTATGTAACAATTACTGACATCTATTGGTAAAGATGGGTATTTGAAAGAAAAGATTTTTTTTTTTCAAATGACTTCATATTCCAAGCACTGTTGTGAATGTACAGTAGCTCTTAGTGGCCAAAATTCTCCCAGACAAAGATGTTTTCATCTGTGAGTGGATCCACTGGTCTCAGATGTAGCTATTGAGTACTGTACTATGAGTGATCACTTTTAATGTCTTTCAAGGCATTACTTATCCCAAACAGTGCTCAAACTACCATTAAACAAAGCTCCTACTGCAGTTTTAAAGTGCAGAGGGTTCTCACTTCTCACAGATTGTTTTGTCCATTCATGGGCACCATTGTAAATATGGTGGAACAAATATGGCAGCCTCCATATGTGCTCCTCCCAACAAGTAGATAAAAATGACTTATTCTAAGAAAGTATACACATAACAGCTATTCTAGTGAAACAATTGCACATCAATAGAAACATAGTTTTGAATTATATATCACATTTTTCTGCCACTGACCTTTGATTTTTTACACACTGTACCTTTAAGTAAGTTAACGTTACAAAATGGTCATTTTTCTCGGTGCTAATGTAGTTGTTTTTTTATCAAGATAACAGCCTGTGTAACATGCTTGTGTCGATAACGGGTTAAGACGACTGGGCTAATGTCATCTCCCGTAGCCGCAGAGTTATCCAACAATAGTTCTGTTCTGTTCCTTCATGACTGCCAGTGGCGGTAAACAAAGTGGATATATCTCCTTGTGCTCTTCGCAGGTCCATCCCTAAAGACAACAAAGTTGATCAGGTGACTTGTAGGCCAGCTGACCAGCAGTCATCCAGGAAATCAAAGAACCACAGTTACCTACGTAAGTTTAGTTATAGCTGGTTTTTACCTTTCAATAAGCTGTGGTATGCAGTGACAGCTGAATATGTCCATGGTGGTGTTATTTATACAGACTATTTGTTTGATAACTCTAACAGAAGGAATAATTGACACAGTCCACAACAATTTCAAAAACATGGACCTGATGGACCCGTCAATGTTAGCTGCGTTTGTGGCTTATGATTAAACAGGCAGGGTTATTAAAATTCATGCATTACATTTCACATATTCAAGCAGACAAAAAATGAAGCAGGTTGAGGGTGAAGGTAGCAAAGGTGCTCAAAAGCTCCGCGGAGGTTTCCACTTTCCCCCAGGACATGAAAGTTTAACATTTGCTAATGCTAATAATGGTTAGCTCGCCCTGTAACATTGCTTATGCTGCTTGAGTAAGCAAGTGTGTGTGACATCTATTGGGGGGAGGAATTAAACTTGCAGCTATCAACTTTGGAGTCTTCAACAGTCCTTTCATCGATCCATCTCAAAAATAAAGCAAATGAATGCAAAGAAACTTAAAAAAAAGTATCTTTGTTTGAATATTACCCGATTTTATGCTTAAGGTTTTAATGTTTCTAGATGTGATGATAAATTTGACAAATATCTCCCTGAATTTATTCTCTTGGTTCTGCTTTTATTCTGCTAAGAACAAAGAATACACTGGAAGAAGCAGACTCATTATCCACAACAAGAGCATGTATCGAAATCAATGCATCGCTATCACTTCAACTGTCTCCCAGGCACACAGTCTGGATCAAAATCATAGGAAACAGATAACCAATCATAGAGCGAATTAGAGACAGGCAGACACCCAGACTGATTGGGCTGTGGAGACAAATCAAGTAATCGAAGTGCATTATGTTTATGAATACAAAGAACTGCTCTTTGGTTGCCCAGTCAGGCAGCTTTGGATTGAAATCAGACAAATGCATGCTGTGCTCTTATTATCTGTCTTATAAGACATACTCTCAGACACCAGCACACACACTTACACAAATCAGTAGATTGACAGATGCACCAACAGTGTCGATGCTCAAACATGTAATTCAATAGTGTGGGAATCAGAGCAGGAGCTTCTTTATTGGGCTCCTTTGATCGTGCCTCCAGGCGCTTTCTAAAAATAAACCGAATAATTCAACAGCTTTTCAATTAGTCATTAAGGTGTGTTTTCAAATGAATGTTCTGACTTGGTGATTGCAAATGACTGATTCTGGCCTCAGATGTGCGCATTACTTTGCTTCAAGTATGCAAAATAAACAAACTATGTAAATAAAAAAGCAAAGCCAAATGCAATTTTCATCCAATATAATCAGGTCCTAAGTGAAGCGTGGTAGTTACTGTGACGCAGAACACCAAACTCCTACAAAAGATGGATAACAAAACTAAGCCGCGTTAGATGTTAATGTTTATTGAAAAATGTTTGGGGTTTTTTTTTTTGGTTTGAAAAGAAATACTCTTAACCTGTTTAATCTGCCAAATGAATACATGCATTTCATGCCCTACACTTTACCAACACATCAAATGTATGTATTTTGTCATTTCATGTTGGTTATGTTCGTGAAAATGCAGGTTTTATACCTGGAAGTTGTTGCCAGGCAAACTGCAAAGTCCAAATTACCACAATTTCTTTAATTTTACAAGGGATTGGAAATCAGGGCCAGTCATGTGGTTTCAGACTCGGAACAGAATAGACTGTTGCACCCCGATCAGGGATCGGATCGGTGTTTCCTGACTCAGTGGTGGCCTGTCATGGCTGTTAGCGCCAAACCTTCATCATGGCTGCATGTGAACACAGCATGCAGAGAGGCCTACAGGCAGGTAAACTTGGAGAGTGTCACACAAAAGCTTATTGCATGTGGAGTCCAGAGAGAGGAAAGGTAGCTGCTGATTGGTTACTTTAGGTTTTACATGTTGAATAGACATTCCAATAAAGATGTTGATAATGAACAGCAATGCAATGTCAGTGCTAAACTATGTTATGCTGCCATGCAAACATTTACTCTTATGATCAATGACTATATGCTATCATATCATTTTTTGTATCAGAGGTAAAACCATTTAAGGATGCAAAAAAGTTGGTTTATACCTTGTAATTAAGGTATTTTATGAACTTCCTCTTTCAGGCTGGACCAGTTTTAGGCCGTGTTTCCAGTACATCCAGAAAGCCGCAGCTCGCTAATTGACCAGAACAAAGATTTGTGACCACATCACCCCGGTTCTGCTACTCTTACATTGATCCACTGATCCTGATCCACTGCTTTCAAATGCTTGCATTCCTTGAGTTCATCATAAATCAGTGAGTTCGGGTAAATTTACGCGCTGTTCAGAGCTTTGAGATCAACTGATCAGTTGCTGTTTGTTTTTTTTTTTTTTTTTTTTTTTTTTTTTTTGTTATACTTGTATGATCCCCGAGGGGAAATTAGGGCTCTGCATTTCACCCATCTCTGTACTGAGTATCAGAGAGCAGAGGGCTGCTACTTAAAGCGCCCGGGGAGCATTTGGAGGGTTAAGGACCTTGCTCAGGGATCCACAGTGTTTAACCTAGGAGTCGTGTCGGGGACTCGAACCCGGGTCCTCCGCGCCAAAGCCCACGACGCTACCACTAGGCCACCCACTCCCCCTCTAGTTTGTTGTTCCTAAACCTAAACTGAACGTGAGGCCTTTTCAGTTGTGGAATAGCTTCCCTCTGTGGTTGAGATCTTTGCCATCCCTTTGTCAGTTTAAGTCTGGGCTGAAAACGCCTCTTCTTGCAGTCTTTTAGATAATGTGGAGGGTCGTCTGGTTTTGGTCTGAAGTTTAGGATTTTGCAAAGTGAACTGCTTTTATTATGTTTTACTGCGTATGTGTTTTAGTCAAAGTTGGCTTTATTGTCAATACTGTACTGTGCATACTGTGCATATGTACTGGACATACAGAGAAAAGAAATTTCACAGTGATGTTATTCTCCTGTTCTATTTTACTATGAAGCATGTTGGTCAACAGTTGTTTTAGTTTTTTAAGTGTGCTAAATAGATTTAAACTGAATTTACTTTTAAAGGTTTGAGGGAAGCATCTCCTTCCAGAGGTGTGAACAGGAAGTCAAGATGACTGGTCATGTGATCATTAAACTGATAATATTTAGAGAAGACCACTTCCATTCGCTGGAATTCCCTAGAGCTTTCAGAAGTTAAAGAAAATGACTGGCATCAGTTGTTGGTGGGGTTAAACTGGTTAAGGTTATTCTCTGCCCACGCCCAGTTCATCCTCAACCTCACCCACATCCTTGCTTATAATTCCCAGTTGAACACAAACATGCAAATGCACACCAAAAAAGAGGGAAAAAAAAACCACCCCAAAACTCAAAATTTTGGTTTTAGACTACACAAGTACGCATGTCCCAAAATTACAGAGCAGGTTTTAGAGAAGCATGTGTTTTCTGTGATTTACAGGAGAGATTCACCTCCTACTTTAAGATTCGCCCAAAAATGTGGCATATTCTCAGCGTCTGTGTGGAGTTTATCTCAAAACCGACATCTTGTATTTGAAAAATGTTTGAATCTGTGGGCGGGGGACAAGATTTTAGCAGGTATTTGCTTTTATTTGGTTAATTGCACTTGGGGTTTGTCCGTGTTATACAACTTGGACTATTATTATGTTTGAGAAGGCTGTGGTTAAATGCAAATAAACAATGTGTGTAAAGTAACAAAGACCAAACTCATTCCATGTAAAATGATATTCAGTCTTGCTGCTACTTTAGAAAATTTGCTTTGTAGTTGCCTTATTTCCTGACGCATCTGCTGTCAGGAAATGACAAATGGAACAGGAAGTTTTTGCACTGATATTTGGATATGGCTTCAATGGAGGCCTCAAAATATTGTGGAGGTTTCCAGATGGGGGGGACTGTGACACAACAACAAAACACACATTTTAAAGACCCACAACGTAACTTTTCCACCTTAAAAATATGCATTTGACTCGTTTTGATGGCACACCAACATTCCTTATGCACATTTTCAAGCTGTCACTGGTCAGCGGTGTCCTGAGGCTCAAACTGCACTATGTAACTTCTCCCTCTGGGACGGGGCCGTGACGCTGCAGCTGACTATTGGTTGCGCGCCACGTCACATACAAGCAAACGGATATGAACCAGATATGCCCACAGCGGGTGTTTTGAGCATGCACTATGTCGGATTTGGCATAGAAGCACAAGGAAACACGGAGGAAGAGAGGAAGCGACAGAACAAGAGTCAAGATAAGACTGTCTTTTACTGGCTGGAGTGAATCACAGTACAGGTACGATGAAGATGGATGCTAGTTTAGGGGTGTAGCGATTCGGTTTAACAACGATTTGATTTGTATCATGATTCTTGGTTTCTGATTCGATTTCAAGTCATCGAATTGAATTGTATCATGCTTAATGAACCAATATCGTCCATGAAATGAATCATAAACCATGAATTGTGATACGAATCAAATAATTTTAAACCAAATCGTTACACCCCTACAGTTAAGCCATTGATAGGGGGCACGTCACTGAGAAAATTGCTAAAAGTTGCGTTGTGGGTCTTTAAGCAAATTCAAACATGCAGATTACTGCTGCATGTATATCCACAGTTAGACTCAAACTAACCAGGCACTGCTGTACAAGCTCGATAGATCCAATCCCGGTTTTTTACCTGGAAACAATGAAATATACCAGTACACAAAATGACAAGAAGTCGGCAACAACAAAGGATAATCAGAAGCTACAGTGTCCTTTTATTTGCACCAACTGAACTGTTAATTGGTTGTTTTGATACATGTTGGAATGGTTCAACCAGTGTAAACCTATAAACAGCACTGGTCATATTAGTTTTTTTACGCGCCTAATATCCAACATGGAAGTAAGATGGCTGACTGTACTGAATCACTGAAGCTCTTGACCAATCTCAACATGTTTTACGCCCATTTCATGACTTTGCCCCGGAAGAGACACTGATTCTGAAGGGTCACAGAATTGTTTTCAGCACCGACTTCGTCACTCACATGGACGTTATTTGTAAACATTGATGGATAATCGGACTCCGATCGACAGATTAAAATGGCGCAGCCTGTTACGGAGCTGTATGCTTGACCCGGAGTCTGATATGGAGTTTGAAGTACACGCAGTACCACAGAGACCCCGACAAGTAAGTAAATTAGCAAACAAATCATAGGCTAAAAGTTAGCATTGAGCTGGGACACATTTTCACTCACCGGTGTTGTCTGTCCATGAGGCGTTTTGATGGTGGGAACTCCTTCAGGTTTCAGAAGTAATCCCTGAGAAAAAACACTTTACTGCCCGAGATTCACGAAGTTGTCGGGAGTGAAGTTCACACACTAAGTTGATGTGTTTTTTTTCTGCTCCTGAAGATATAATCCAACCACTTCTGGCAAGTCGATTCATCCAGTACAACAAATAAACTCCCACGCTGAACACAACCACATTTTTCCCAACTTGCCGTCCTCTAGAACTAAAAAAATAGCAAAAAGCAAAGCTTCCAACGTGGAGGACCCCATGAGGAAATGCTGGAGTTGATGTTAAAAGACTAAATCAAACAAATGTCAATAAGAACAAATAAGAACTATAAGTATTAAAATATGGACTTAAGAGTAATAAAAACAACTAATACAACATACCTTTGTAAAATCAGAACCATAAAAATTTTACAGCTTTCTTTGGTCTAGTTCGCATTTAAACTGCATGTAACTGCATGTAACTGAAGCAGACCAAACCACTTGGTTAAACTGCCATGATTACAACAACTGCTGACTAGGGGGCGATACTCCCCGAAACAATAATTGATCAATGATGAAAAAGGAAGAAGAAGAAAACTGGGCTTCATTTTTCCACGCCTGTCTACAAGACATCTTCCAGTTTATATCCGTTGTTTTGACCGCAGCTTCTTTGAACACACGCTGTCGGCCTTTGTTTTCCTTCTACCCAAACAGTACTATATCAGTGTTTCTCAATTCCGGTCCTCAGGTCCCACTGCCCTGCATGTCTTTTACATGTTCCTACTCCAATACACCTGATTCAGATAAATGAGCTTCCTCATCAAGTTATTTGCAAGTCTGTTATCGAGCCATTGGTTTAATTCAGATTAAGTTTAAGAGCTGCGTTAAGCTCCTCTGGCAGACTAAAGAGAAACTTTACTTTTCCAAGTTTAATTTCACACAAAGATGCAGAAAAGTCCCCCAAAAAAAGTTTCTGATCTGAAAAACAAAACAAAACCAAAAACACTCCAAAATTTTTAGAGAAAGTTAAGTCAAGTCCAAGCCCTCCATTAAATCCCTGTTTGTTTTGCGACTCGGTACGTCTGCCTCCCTGCCTGTTAATTCTCTTCCTGAGCTTCTTGTCCATCATCCTGTCCTACCTGTTTGCCAATTTGTCAGTCTGTGTTAGTCTGCCATGATCACACACAAGCTGTGCAAGCATGATGACGTGCAGCTGTGGGACCCCAAAGGGATTGCGCGGGACCGATTAGCATCCGTAATGAATTTTCTTCCCCAAGTCGAGGTTTTCAGCCATGGCAATGATGGTGCACAGCACACAGAGGGGTAATTGTCTTGGGACACTCTCAAGATCCCAACACACATTTAAATGACACTGCAAACAAAAAGAGGCAAGTCTGAAATTTAGACTGAAAACAAAGAAAACTTAGTTTCTTCTTATAAACCATTTTTCTTGCACTTAGAAAAATTCATTTTGACTAAATGCACTTCTAATTTCATGAGAGTTCATACAAATAATATCATGCCATTATTGTTTTGGTATTTGCTTTGGCATCTTGTTTTTGGCTACTTTAATCTCTTGGTTGAAAAACTTTTTATTGCTGTTCTCCATGTAGAAATTATTTTTAAATAATTTACAAACAGTGAATTACTTTTATTTAATCGTGTGATTTTGCAGGTTCATGTAGCTCAAGCAAGCTGTGCTGGTCAAAAACAATCACAATGACGACCAAAATGTGCAGGAAGTTGAGTATTTTCACTGTTTGAATGTGAGTTTGTGGCATTAAAGATACAGTAGAGTCCAGAGTTTCCCTCCTGAAAATAAATATTGGATTTGTGCAAGTGAAATAGTCTATTTCCGCGCCTTTGGGCCTCTACTCTCGTGGGGGTGGTGAGTTTGAATGCAACTCCCTCTCCCCCTGTCTGTAATTTGGGATGTTTATGGGTGGAGATTTCTGTTTATATCGCCAGCCAATAAGGGCATGACGCTGTGTGGGAGCGCTCATGATTGGAGCAGACACCAGTCATTCAAACTCTCAGGGGGGGGGGGGGGGGGGGACAAAAACAGCGGAGAAAAGGAAGTACTCTGCGGTAAGAGCTTCAAGATAGTGCATGTTGGAAAACCAGGGTTAATATTAATTTGGCTTTTACCCGCTTCTGAGCTTTGAGGTAGAGGCTTGAAGCTGAATGGGCTTAAGAATGATGCAGCCATTAACCCGAGGGGAGGAGAGGACTCTACCTTTAAAGATGATGGCCTTTCTGATGGAACAGAACATATTTCATCCAGTTATGAATCAAGTTTTGAATTGGAGGAATACCCATAAGATCAGTTTGCAGATCAAAGATTTCATGAAATCTTTGAAGTGATTTGAGATGGTTCCCACAAAAAATTATTTCTGAACTCCACTATTTATTTTCAGCACAATTCAGCATAATAAGCACGGACATCCTCTGATTACCAATTGTTTTAAAATCCATCTTCTACATTAATTATTGTGGTCAACAAATAAACTGCAGAAATTCTACTTCATGGTACATAATTTGCTGCTGGAGGTGCATTCATCTCCTGTGACCTGAGAAGAGCTTGTGCATATCGTGTTGTTTTATTTTTCTTAGAGGAAAAAAACAAAACGTTCCAACAATAAGTATGGGCCGATTTTTCTATTCTTTGTAATTACTGCAGTGATGCAGAAAATTGGGAATAAATGATTCATTAGTTGTTGATGTTTCAGATACTGTAGTGCATGTTCAGCTAAATAGTCACTTGTTCCGCCCACTAATCAAAGATGACATCCACCAGAGTTCAGTTGTAGCTTGTTCCTATAGAGTTTTACACGTTACTTTCTAAAGCCGTATTTATGAATGTCATGCAGTTGATGACAAATCCCAGAGATGCACACAGTGCCTCTCATTCTCCTTTGGTCCAATCAGTTTGTGTTATGACAGACATTCTTTTCCCACTAATCCCAAAACTAACAGACATGTCTTGCATGATACATTGTCTAATCCTGTCATCAGTGTTGTCCTTTATGATGTTGACAAATCCCCCATGCGTCAGTCTCTGCTCTGTCAACAAACAGAGAAATCAAACATTTTTTGACTCCATTTTTCCTCTAATACAAAGGAAAACTCTGCATTGACTATCCTATCAGAGAAACTAGAAATCTTTGAGCCAGTTTGACCATCATGTTTGAATTTCAGCATTTGTCAAGGGCAGCTGGGCTAGTTTGGTTTTCGTGACTTAGATCTAAACAAACAACAGATGCTTGCAATGTGTAACAGGAACTGACAATCAAAACTAAACAAGAGATGAAAAGTGTGCTTAAAATTCAAAATTTTGATAAAACTGTGTGTCCTGTCTGGGAAATGGTCTCTAATGGGTACGTCTGTCAGTGGTAATGTTGACAGTATAGTCATATTTTATGTACTATCTTTACTGAAAGTGTTGCAATTAATCTGTAATAACTTTTTCCATTTTAAAATCATGAATTACGCGACAAACTAATCTTACTCCTAACTGTGGGTCTGAAAATCCTGTCTCTTTTCTGCCCCTGTTATTTCATTGGACCAAGCAGGATTCACGCCTGGATGACAGTCGTCCCATAAAACCTGAAGATGCTGGAGATGATGGCCATCTACAACGATCTTATTTGCCATTTGAGTGTGTGCAGACCAGCATTAAAGGTAGAGTTCAGAGTGTTCCCTCGTTTCTGTTTGTGAACGCTATTCAAATTGAGAGCCCCTCCCCTCAGGCTTAAGGCCACATCAGTCTTCAGCCCCAAGCATCTCCTTCAAAACTCAGGGTTAATTTTGGTTAACCAATATTAATCTATGGCTTTTCGAACGTGCACTATCCAAAGCTCTTTTCACCGCAAAATACTTCCTTTTCTTTGCTGCAGCCACCAATTTTATCAAGAATTTGAGTGAATCTGATGTTGGCTCCCGTCGACGTTTAAAAAAAAAAAAAAAAAAAAGGTTTCTCCAATCGATGAGTTTATCCTGACAGAGCGCTATGCCCTTAGCTCCGTCATTGGCTGGAAACAATGTGTAAATCTCCACCCAGAAATGTCCCGATAACACCAAAACAAAGGGAAAAGATGAAATATAGTCTTCTTGGGACGGGGTGTCGCAAACAAAACTTGCCGCCACACGAGAGTAGAGGCCCAAAGGTGCGGATTTCATTCACACAAGTCTAGCGTTTATTTTCAAGGAGAAACCTACGGACTCTACCTTTAAAGAAACAGTTTTCTAGACCTACAACCTTGAAACGGATGTTCAGTTGATTTAGTATCTTGGAGTTTTAATGTCTGTAAGATACATACAGTAGTGCACCTTTAAAGAGGTACCAGCAGCTGTTTATCTTAACTAACAATCACACCAGAGTGGATGGAAATAAGCAGACATGGAGGTTGTCTGTAGTCATTACAGCCGTTAGTTTGATATTTCGGGATAGCGTGGTTGATCTTAGCCATCCCTTTTGTTACGCCGCCATAGGCTTGGGCTTTTGTGGTGATGTTCCATGATACACTGAGCTTCTCTCTTTCTTTACTCTCCATATACATGTTAATATATATGTTGTCATTAAGTTGTGTTTCTGTTTTTTTTTCTTATCTCTGCCTCAAAGCTTGTCGACTGCTCTTCTCTATCCTCTCCAGCCCTGTCCAAAGCAGATGGCTGTTCTTCCAGACTAGGGATCAGCTGGAGGTTTCTTCCTGTGAAAAGGGACTTTTTCCTCTTCATAATCACCCCGTGCTGCTCAGGATGGGGGATTGCAATGCAGGAAACAGTCAAATTAGGACCAATGTGAACCATGTAATGGATTTAGTTTGTTAAACTGGATTATATTTGGATGACAAGAAATTGGACTGTCTGTAATAGTCCTTAAAATTACTTTTTCCTAAATTTGTGCTAAACAAATAAAGCTAAATTGTGTTAATCAATAAAATGTATGTAAATTTACACATCATCATTCAAAATACATGGACAGGCGTTTAAATGTTTGGTGTTTATTAATGGCAATCTTACTTCTATATTTATTAAACAGTAATGTGAGGGCATGTCCGTGTTTGCTAACATGACTACTTAAATTTGCAGGATTGAAATGTGTCCCTTTCCCAACTGCTGTCTTGTGACACTCACCCAGTCGGCCCTTTGAAATTAGATACAAGCACCAGTAAGAACCATCTTTCAAGGGACAGGAAGCAGAAAATGGAAAAATCAAGTGTGAAATAACTCCTAAAAGCAGTTGGGGTCATTTGCCTGTAATGTCTACAATCACTATGTATTTGATGTTTTGCATGCATGCTAATGATTGCTGGTCATGAGAAATGCATTAAATGCCATGAAATCCTGGAGCAACTGTATTATTGACTCATACTGTCGCTACAACAGTCCCCCATTGCTCAGCTTTCCCTATTTATCACAGCGATACTGAGACATGCTCCAGAAAATAAATAAAAAATATTCTGAGTGATTTAAATAGATGCAAATGCAAGGAACAAGCAAATGGCAGAGCTAAAGAAATGACTGTTTACCCTGGAATTAAAGACCAGGACTGAGTCTGTCACTGATGCTCCATAACTGAGATTTTCTGCCTGAAGACTTAATTTACATTCACTTTTTTTTTCTTGATGTTTCTGCGTGGAGAAGCTTGTACAAAAAGATTTTAAAAAAGGCAGCAGTATGGTAACCTGACTCCGCCAGATGGATTTGCTCCCGCATATCCATCTGGGAATAATCCGTTGGATTGCCATGTTTTCGTCGTTGCTCTGTTGGCACGCCATATGCTTTTGGCCCGTCTATCACCAACATGGTGGTGATAGACAGATCCCTTATCCAATCAGCTAACCAGTATTTTCGTCTCTTCCCAACGACGAAAAAACAACCAAAAGCCAGGCTACTCTTGCTGCTGCCAGCAATGGCTCGTTAGCTCAGCAAACAAGAAACATGTCGGCAGTAATTCCGATAAAACTTGAGCGATAGCCACGCTGACACTAGTTTCATCTGCTGAAGCCGCCATGTTGTATAGACTAAACTGTCGCTTCTCGTTGCGTCACACCTCAACCTGCTCAAAGCCAATGCTGATTGGACGTTCGTTTGGTGAACTGCTCCAAATTCTCTTCAACGGAAGGTAGCCAGACTGATCTGCGAGTGAAAACCTGAAGCTTGCGAGATCAGGATGGTCTCGCGAGGCTAGCTGTATGGTATACAATGCTGGTGGATGTATTAAGCCCCGTTTCCACCATCAGGTCTGGATCAGGCCAAGTCAGGCCACGTTTTTTTGTCTCCACAGATAAAAACTTTTTTGGTACCTTTCCATAGGGGTACTGATCTAAGCAATCCGGACCAAAGAGGTGGAGCTTAACACTTTGCAATCCATTGATTGGTTGAAAAAAAAAAGTCACTTCCCACGTGACCCGGCATAAAAACAAAGCAAGATGCCCCCTTTGTTTCTGTTACATGTGGTGTGGTGCTTTGGTTAAAAGATGTTGCACTGCAATGATGTCACATAATCACGTAGAAGCACTATCGGGTTAATACTCCGCCTCCAGGGTAAGGAGAAAGTATGCTGTGGGGGCGCAACGTAAATTCAACATATCCGTACCGAAACCCGCTTGGCCCGACCCGACACGCAGGTGAAAACAGGGCTTTAGATACACAATTATTTATAAGAATAGTAAGATAGAAAGCCAGAAATAATTTAATCAACAAGCATTATTGTATCATATTTCTGACTGTAAATTAATATTTCTGAACAATATAACTAAGTTAATGCAAGTACACCCCAGTCTCAACAGAGAACTTGGAACAATTGTCGTAAGGGAGATAAAGAATCTCCCAGTTGCTGTTTTCTGCTGTATTTACATTTATAGTTATACATCAGTGTAACTAAGAGTCATGTAGAAATTTAAGCATTCTAACTATGTATTTTTTAACGCGTGCACCTAAATATGTACTGCATACTAATTTAAAATCCTGACTACCAGGGTTTGATGGGGGAGCTAAGGGAAACTTGGCTCCCCAAAAGACATTCAGCTGATACTTTAGTGGCCTATTCACACCAGATCTGTGTGTCGCATTCAGGGCCGTCAGTGGCTGTGAAAATGCCACTCTCCAACTTCTTTTTGGCCAACATACACCTATCTCTCTATCAAAGTTAAGTGTTGAAGCGTCATCAGATTGACTCATGAGCAGCAGGGCTGGGCTTGGTAGTAACGGGTTTATTTGGATTAAACAGCAGTTTCAAATTTGCATCTAAAGTGATTGACAGGAAAACTGACAACTTGCATAACAATTTGACTTTTTATGCAACTTTTCCCTGAAAATGATAGGCCCCTGAACTCCATTGGCCCCTGGGCTTCAGCCCATGCGTCCCTGAATGCATCAAGGATTGACCATTGAATCAAAATTTCTACAAAGTACTAATACATTATCATCATCGTGGCACCAAAGAATCTGTAAGCTAAAGAGAAAAACTGCTTCAGTAAAACACAGTGACCTGAAGGCTGGGATGATTAAATCCATTTTCCTATTGGTCCTTCTTTTGGTCATGTTTATAGTTTTAGTTGTGAGAGTACTTAAATGAAGTGGACCAAAACAAGATGTCACAAAGCAACAAGATTTGATGCAAAAAGACTGCACATAATTTAAGGAAAATCCACATAAAAAAAAATCTAGTCAGTCCAAACAAAACCATAATCCAATAAACTAAGAAGGAAGACAAAGAACAAAGGCAGCGGAAAAGTAAGCAAATGCGAACAGCCTGTTAAATGAGGAACACAAAATATACAAAAGGCTGGGTAACCACAGAGGTGAAGACTAAAGGTGGGGCAGGTGATCAAACAGGTGGGAAAAGGAGGTAAAACAGAGCATTGAGCATGTTTTGGTGTTACGTGTCAGTTGCATCATGCAGGTCTCTGCCTGCAACAACGTGATGTTTCTCTTAGATTTCATCCCTTGTCTGCGTAACCAGTGTTGAGCAAGTTCATGCTTCTCATGAACTACTTTCCAAGTTCAGTTCATCTAAGTTTTCTAGGTTAGAAGCAAGAAAGAAAGACTGAACTTGAGAAAGAAATCATAGTAGTCCTGCAATGAAATCAGTTGTACAAGACCTTAAATTCTACAACATAACAGTATTTTTCTATTTGCCTCAAAAACATTTTTACATGTAAGTGTATCAAAGATTTTTTTTTTCCTCAAACATCTAATTTCAGATTTCCTCTTCCCTAAATATAAAAGCAAGAAAATGATTTCTTTTAAAGTGTAGAAATACTGTATTACATTTATTTTCTCACATGGGACAGATCCTCCAGCTCCATTTGTCTTTTCAAGTTAGAAATTGACATTCTGACTTGTTTTCCATGTGTAGGTGAACGTAATTTGCAAAAAAATGTTAAAAGAAATATTCAATTTCAAGGCAGTACGTCACTTTTTGTAAATAATTGTACGCAGACATCTGATGATCACGCTGCGCACGCTGATCATCTTTATGATGAAGACAACGTAGACTGGGCTTATACGAAGAATCCAGACCTTGATAGAGCAAAACAGCCAATAATGTTTTGTTTACACCAAACACCTGCATAAACATTATTATAAAAACACCTAAATGTGTTATTAAAAGAGCAGAAACAGTGCAGGATTTAATTCCAACTTCCTTCATCCATGTACACACCAAGAAGCGATTGACTTCCAAGATCTGCTTAGCTTGTAGGCGCTTGTCTGAAGCGTGTCTGGAGATTCTGTCCTAACTCACTGGAAAATGTATTTTTTATTGTTTTAGGTTGTTCCAATACCTTTACTCATGAAAGTGATCAACTTTACTTTGGAGTTCTTTGTAAAGTCATGAAGAAATAGAAGCAAGCCAAAAATCTTAGAGTTGTCAAGAAAGATGGTTTGTAGACATTTTGTAGGGAAAAGTAGCAGAGACGAAGCATGTAGTTTGTAGTGATCCCCCTGGTTAAAGGTTAAAAATGTGGATCATATTTGAATTTCATTATCATTTGAAATGGGACGCCCATATAATTTCTCAGAATAGACCAACAAAGCATTATATTAAAGTGATGCACAGTGCTTATAGTTTAATAATATCAAAGGGATTTTGTATTCAAGACATCATATTAGTAGAGTAATATTGAATATTCATTTATTTCAGAGTGAAAAAATAACATTTTTTGGATACTTTTTGTCAAAAAGCAGGTTGCTATCCAACTTACACTCTGGCATTTTAATTACATGTTTTGATAAACTAATAGACACACTGTATTGGAAATTTTCTGTTACTCTAGCAGCATGTCAGTAAAGGATACCAACATTTTGTATGTTTTATTCCAAATTTATTTTTCACAGCTGACATTTGAAACGGCTCATCAGGAAATCCTGTCGGGGTTTTAAGGGAAGATGGGCAGCATGTGTCATGTTTGTCACGTTTCAGCAAATCATATACACACTGTTGCCTCTTTGTAAACACAGACTCTAAAAATGGCCCATTTCAGCTCACAGCAGATAGTTTCATGAGACGGATGGCGGAGTAAACTACATATTTAGATCATCAGATGCCCCTTCATTGCCAGACTGGTCACTGAGCTTATTGACTTTGTGGGTGCCTGGGGGGGTTTACCCTCGGACTGTAGCCTGCCTGCAGACCATTTGAGTGGCTAATTCTCATTTTCCACTCTAAAATGACTGCTGGCCACATCACAGCAGTCATCTGGGTGATTCAAACAGCTTTAGCATGGATGGGCTCAGCAGACTGGAACTGATAAATTACAAAAAGATGGCAAACACTGGAGAAACCTGCTGGCTTCCCCCAAACACTTTAAAAAATATATTGTTCCCTGTTCGGAACAGAAGTTACAACACCCGGTCTATGGAAAGGTTTGGATGAAAGTATGGATAAGGTAGATGTCTGAAGTTTGAAAATACTTGGACAACATCCCTTATCTTCCTTACTTACCTTCCTTCACCATTAGCTTCTTCGATTCAAGAGCAAAAAGTCCAGTTGCCCCTGCAAATAAGACGACCAGTACATGGATGACTAAGAATCAAAGAGAAGGTTCTGGGTCATATTCTGTTTTTGCTGTAAGATCTGGGGTCAGTTTCACAAAGCAGGTTCAACAAACTCTGAGTGCAACACTGAACTCTGAGTTAATCTGCCCTGAGATGGGAAACTCTTCTGTTCGGTTCCAGAACAGTTGATTTGAGTTGGTTTAATCAACTCAGAGTAGTTTCACCTGGAGTTAAGCATGCCCTCACATCTGCTGGGATGTGAGGGCATGGCTGCGGTTGGTAGCCATGCTCTCACATGCTAACCATAGCCAGGCAAATGTAAGGACGGATTAGGTTGTGTAAGTAGATTATGGACTGGAATGTGAAACATGTACAACTCAAAAAGTTTACTGTCCAGAAATGCAAGAACATCTACAGTATGTGCGGCCTGATAAGCCTTCTCTGTGCTGTAATGCTGCTCCTTCATCCACTGGATCATTAATAAAAGGACGCCATTTTTACAGACGGCGGCTATGCCAAAACTCGTCTGCTGACTGTGAATGATAGGGAAATGTGGCTAAAAGAGGGCGGAGACGGAGAGAAATTCAAGCTTCACTGAGAAAAACCTGGTCCCAACCAACGGCCAAACTTCACTGGAGAGGAGTGAAGCCCCTTCCGGGTTGCTGAAAATTTCTAGTTCTTTCTTCATCTGCTAGGGGCTGCAAAACAGAGCAAATCCCCATAAACTCCCAAAAAAGGGTTAAAAAGGCCAACTTCACAGCAGAAATAAACATGTTTACAGCCTGGTTAAAAAGAATCATTTTAGGTTTAACAGGTCAAGTTTACCTTCATGTCAACTGTGACGGGGGGGGGGTTATAACTTATCCGTTTCGACGTTTAATCTTGAAATTATACATAATTAGGGGCGTGTCTTTTGATTGACAGGTGGCAGACCGGATGCCGGTTTTAGCCGTGAAGGCTAATAGTTAGCTTCCTGCTTGCTCCCAGGAAGGCCTCAGCCTGCAGCAGAGTTGCACAACGGCGTTTTTTTAGATGGTTAACAGCAAGTCTGAGCGTGCCTTACCTTTAAATCACCTATCATCGTTCGTTCCTGTTCATTTCAGATTAGCATTTAGCTTATGCTGCCTTCATGTGGTGATTTTCTTCTTCCTGCTCCTTTTCTATCGTGGTTATGTATGCGTGTTGTATATTAGATTTGAAGTTTTTGTTTTGTATGAAGGCTGTGCATAGTCATGTGCAAAATAAAAACAAAAATGAGCTGAATTTATCTACAATTCAGTTTTAGTTAATTTTGCATTCTTCTTGCATTCTTCAGTTTCTATTTTGTTTTAGTTTTTTTCTTAATTTTCGTTTTTATTTTTATTTCAGTTAACTAAAATATTTTTTCACTGCTAGTTTTAGTTTTAGTCTTAGTTCTGGTTAACTATAATAACCCTGGTGATTACACATCAATAGAAACACAGTTTTGAATTATATGTCACATTTTTCTGCCATTTACCTTTGATTTTTTTTTACATACTGTATCTTTAAGTTACCAATCTCTCTGAAACAAGCTGGCGTTACCCCTCTTTCTCTGGTTTGAGTTACCTCCCTTTTTTGAAACAGAAAACTCAAGTTTTCCTCATTTCGGGGTGAACAGACTCAGATTTTGCATTAATTTGCTTTGTGAAATGGACTCCTGAAATCTGATTGAATAGTTCACACCAGCATAGACAAAAGAACAGAGTCCTCCTGTAGCAGGACAGCTCTTTTATCAAAAAAACGCTATTTGCACTGCGACTGATACATGAGGAGAAGCAATCACCCATGTTGTAAATGGTTTGTGTAGGCAGCTGAAGCAGCTGCTGCATGAGTGCACTAGATGTGCACAACTTTCTACATTTGGGTCTCTCTGCCCCAGTTTGTTGGCATGATACAAGTTTGTTTTGTGTCTCACTGCCAAAAATCAAACTTACTATAGTACAAATCATTGATTGTTTAGTTATCAAGCAGGGAAATGCAAATAAGTGGCAAATCATCATTTCTAATAGCCTTGTAATAGGTAGCTATTACCGTATTTGAGCCCTTCATTGACTATAATGAGACCAGTGGAGCTGTAATAAGTCCATAATCTGTTGTGGAAGCCTGGCAACTAAAGCAACAGTGGAAAAAGATTGAGGGAGGAAAAAAGATGGATCAAAATTCTCAGACCGGACCAGATGCCAACATTGGACAGGCTTTAGGAGGAAATGTGTTTACTCCCAAAGGACGTATCAAGTAACATCGGCGCTCACACACTGAGCCACAGATAGCAGGATGGGGGGTTTTACCACCTGCACCCCCTCAAAGCATCATGGTGATGCCATAATGCTGAGCTGCCCTACTTAACATCAAAACATCCATTTATTATACAAAATCTAACCAAACAGGATTTCTATAGGAGTGTTTTAAAAAAATCATATGACTTCTTTCAGCACAAGGGAGATCATTCCAATAGCAAGACCTGTGTCATATTGTTCCACACCGTCTCATCCCAAAATAATCTGCTCCAATCAGGAAGCGTGGGAAAGCGGAGCTGATGCTAGAATCAGGCCAGACTGGAGATCCTGTGAGGTCTGTTTCCATGAGCGGGGGTGTTTGTGTGTGTCGCAGCTGCAGCATCAGTCAGCGTTTAAACTAGCATGGCCGATGATGTCATCCACAGCCATAAATAAAGACGCTGCATGTTTCAGGTTAGTGTCTATCAATGCAAGTGACATTCATCTTTATTGTATTTGTGCTTTTTTACTTTTGTCACTCCTCAGATGCTGACTTCAGACTGAAGTCCCAACAAAAGATTTCTGCACATAACTTCTCAAAAACTGTCAATATTTCATTGAGAGCAAAGGAGTGTTTTGACAGTGAGAAGTTGAAATATGACATCTGCTTGTTTAAAGGCAAGTTAAGGCAAAATTGTGTTCTAAAAGTTCTGGTTTGTTGTACAGGAGATGATGCAGAGTGTCATGCTATTTTGGGGAACTGAGTGTCAGAGCAACATGTTTGAGGGCATACACTCCCTCTTTTCTGATTTAGTTACAGCAAAATGAGGAAATTATTTATCAAAGTCCCTTTGAGAGGTCAATTAATCATAGAAAAAGACACTACTTTTGACTTTTTAGTAATTTTTCATCAAGTCGAGTCATTTTAATTTAAATTTTCTTATGTCTATTTATATGTGTTGTTTTCTCTGACGTGTGCTGCTGCCTTTCTTGGCCAGGTCACCCTTGTTAAAGAAGTATTTTATCGTCCCTAATGGGAACTTTTTTTGCAGGCTGTTTCTAAGAAACATTGCAACATTAAACAATAGAATAAAAATTCAATTCACACACACCAAACAACCTCTTCATCAACCTCTTTGTTTTTGAGGTGATCACTGCAATCAGGACATTTTTGTGGAGTTATTCTCTTCATTTGGCCATTTCTCAATCCAGCAATCTGCTCCGTTTGTCTCGGGTTTAATGGCTGGAGCTTCGGTTTTCTCCAAAAATGTACAATTTGTTTAAGAAAAGGACTCATGGCAGACTTCTTTTGGGGTTTTTTGTCTTCCATTCTTGGTTCTTTATTACTTTTTGGATCCATTATCCTGGAGCTGTGACTGAAGACTGAGACAGTTTTTTCCTGTTGGGAAGTGTGTTTTAAGCCAGGATTCTTTAATAATCATGTGATTTTTATCAGCTGCACTGTCAACTAGAGATTTTCAGAACCGGGCCCAGTGAAGCACCTCAATTATCACAATTATCTCTGCCACGTCATGTGATTCCCTGCAGGCAACATTCAAACTACCTCTCTTGGTTACAATGAATATGGTTTTGATTTTTCCTATCTCACATAAACACACATACTCATAGAAACAACTATAGCAGGGAAATATTGGCAAACACAAGTCGAGATTGATTTCATGCCTAAAGGGAAACATACACACACACACACACACACACCTTTTTCCCAACAATCTTAGCACTGCATGCATACAAATATAATTCAGATACTTATTTCTTCTTTTATGAAACCTGTTTTACTGGTGCTTTGAATTTCATTGTGTCTTATGCAATGACAAATAAAGGAGTCGTATTCTGATGAATAAAGTTGTTAAAGCGAATGATAAAAGCAGACTCTGTTTTGTTTGGTTTATATCTTTGGAACTATGTGTGTTTATATTCATACATACAAAAGTGGAATTCAATCAAACACCAAAGAAAAGAGAGAAATTGAAAATCTCACAGAAAAATGTTAATGTTTTAAACATCTGTGTGTAAACATCATCGGAGCATTGGAGGCAGTGTCCACACTGGAGTAGTATGTATATATGTATGTGTGTGTGCGTATGCGTGTGTGTGTGTGTGGGTGTATGTGTGTGTGTGAGTGTAGAGTTCATTTGCAAAAACAGTAAACCACCATTTAGAAAAAAACGGAGTTAACTGCTTCTGCAAATAATCTCTTCATTTACTTTTTGAATATTCACACCAAATCACACTCAGATGAAGTAGAAGGTTTTAATGATGTTAAATGGAGATAAGAGGTTTGTACCCGACAGCAACGAAAAGCAGTTAACTCTGTTTTTTTCCTAAATGGTGGTAAACCATTTTTGCAAATGAACTCTCTCTCTCTCTCTCTCCATACATATATATATATATACAGTATATATATATATATACACATGAAGTGCTGCTTTCTTGGCACTATGAAGTGAAGTACTGTAGTCATGGTGACTGACAACAGTTACAAGTGAAATTTATTATGTAATAGAAACACACAGATGCTCTTCTTTCTGTCTGCCATATCCTACATGTACTCTTCCACATGGAAAGAAGTTGGATGAATGGAGGATAAACACTGAAAAATTTAAAGAAACTGAAGCAGATAGTGGAGCTTTTGGGCAATAAAACGGCTCTCAAATTCAATTCATACAAAAACTGTGTTTTAGGGACCGTGTGGGGCATGCAACAGAGCTTTTGTGTTTTTACACATAAGTATTAGTGTGTGCAGTCAAACATTCATGGGTAATAACTGTCCAGCCATGAGCAGGCAGATTTACTCACATTGTTTTGTCTCGCTGCAGTTATCTGATAGACACACAGGCAACTACGCCAGCCTGCTTTATGTATTTAAATGGCTTTGGTGGGAAGAATTAATAATAAATGTTGATTTTAGTTTATAATATACAGCGGGGGGAGTACTGTATGCAACACATCAACATTTTCTCGGAAAATATATTTCTAGTAGAGCTATTGACATGAAATTTTTACCAGATGTCTGCAACAACCCAAGTAATGCACACATACAAAGACATCCTAACATTTATATCTATAACTTAAGTTATGTGTAATATAGTGAAACGACACAGGAAATAAGTATTGAACACATGAAGAAATGGAGGGGCAAAAAGATCTGAAAAGTCAAGAAAGCAGCTGGAATCTGTCAGTATTAAGAAAGTAATCCTGTCCCCTATCAGTGCAAAGTAATATCAGCTGGTTTAGTCCTGATTGATGCGTTTAAAAAGGTTTCTCATCACCAAGGTGTCAGACAAGAAGCATTGCATGATGGGTAAAAGCAAAGAGCTGTCTTAAGACCTACGCAACCTTATTATTGCAAACACACTGAAGGCGTTGGTTCCAGGTCCATCTCTGAAGACAAAGCATGTTGATGCTGGTTTGAAGTTTGCAACACAACATCTGGACAAACCCATGACATTCTGGAAAACATGGTCTTGTCAGATGAGACCAAGGGCCAATTCCAGTTCCTATCTTAACCCTCAAGCTCAACCCTCAATCTCAGTAGCCCCCAAAACCAAGTGTTCAGGGCTATTTTGTGACTTAGAAATGGGACACTCCTTAAATGCAGATATGTCTTCAAACTGTGGGGGGCAGCATTACGCCAAAGCAGCGTTCAGTCTGTCAATTCAGGAGAAGAAGAAGAAGAAGATACTTTATTTACATTTATTTGCACTGTTAACCCTGTCTGTTTAATCGTAAGCCACAACCGCAGCCACCATGGACATATTCAGCTGTCACCACATACCACGGCTTACTGAATGGTAATTACCAGCTATAACAAAAGTGACATAGGTAACTGTGGTGCTGTGAATTCCTAGATGGCTTCCAGTTAGCCAGCCTACACGCCCTGATTGACTTTGTTGTCGTTAGGACTCAACCTGCACGGAGCGCGAGGAGACATATCCACGCTGGCAGTGGAACGAAACAGAACTATCATTAGATAACTGCTGCTACGGGACATGACATTAGCCTGGTCATCTTATACCATTATTGGCACAAGCACGTTATACAGGCTGTTATCTTGATAAAACAATGTCATTTGAACCGAGAAAAATGACCATTTTGTAACGTTAACTAACTTAAATGATAGCAACATGGCTCCACCGCACCGGCTGCTATTGCCAAAGGGTCGTAAAACAAAAATTAATATTATGCAACAATGAGGTAACTAATCCATAGCATGGGCCTAAACTAAGATAAAACAATGGTTTTCATAATATTTATATCTCAATAACAAAGAAAATACTTAAGATTTGTAGCTCGCCTTCTTTGCCTCTTGCATTCTGGGTAGCCCTTACTCACAAGGGTGGTGTCGGAGAATCTAAATTTTGAGGGCGATTCAGCCCTCAAACTTGCCCCTAAACTTAACGTTCTGAGAATCGGGACAGCACTTGGAGTGCACATTTTTGAGATTGAGGGTTTAGATTGAGGGTTAAGACAGGAATTGGAATTCACCCCAAAACTGAACTCTTCGGATGTCATAAGACTCAACATGTTTGGAGGAGAAACGGCACCGCACTTCAGCCCCAAAACACCATAGCAACAATGAAGTTTGGAGGTGGGAACATCATGGTGGGGGCTCTTTTTCAGCATGTGGTACTGGCAGACTTCATATCATTGAAGGAAGAATGAATGGAGAAAAGTAGAGAGACATTCTGGACCAGAATCTGCTGCATCTTCAGCTGCTGAAGATGAAAAGAGGCTGGATCTTTCAGCAAGACGACCATCCCAAGCACAAAGCAAAGGAAACACTCACCTGCTGAGACCCCTGCAATCTTGAAGATTTGAAGGCAGTTTGTGTGGAAGAATGGACCAAAATCACACCTGAGCAACGTATTCCAACGATTTCTCCGTACAGTTTTTTGCACCAAGTGTTAAATAAATTTCAGTATGCATATTCAAAACTTATTCCCTGTTATTTTACTATATTACACATAATTTATGGACATAAATGTTAGGATTTCTTTATGTGCATTACTTGGGTTGTTGCCAACATCTGGTGAAAACTTCAGGTCAGTAGCTCAACTAGAAATATATTTATCTGTGAAAAATGTCGACTTGTTCAATACTTCTTTTCTCTGCTGTACAGCTGCAGTATGTACATGTATATAGATCTCAGCTGGAGGCTTTTTAATGAATCCAACTAGAGTGCAGCACCAGGCTAACCATCTATGAAGTACACGTATTGTACAAAGCAACAGAGACAAAAGGGTGTGTTCAGTGTTTCTATAAACATCCCCCAGTACAGACAATAAAGATGTGTGGTAATCTAAACAGAAAGTGGATGGCACACCCCATAGAGACAAGAAGATTGCTTTCTCTTCTCTACAGTAAAATGCTCTGAGGGATTTCTGTGAAAACAGCACTCTCTGTTCTGCAGGAAGTTTTTTTCAGGGCAAATGAGAATTGAGTTTGGTCACACTGCAGCCTGCAATCTGTACTTTGAATTTTCTGGGAAAAGTCAACAGGAACCTTCTGTTACATTTTTTTCTCCTGTGTGTGTATGCATCTATGTGTGTGTTTTGCCCCCATCAGGCATAGAGTACTAGCAATGATAGGGTAATTAGGTTGCCGAGGTGGCTGCCTGCTCACAGAGTAGGTCAGAGTCATCAATCACAGAAACTTCTACATTTCAGGCCTGTTGGGAGGCTGTTGATGTCGAAGTGTTTGTGTGCGTGACTATGAGAAACAGACAGAAATGTTATTTTGTGGGCTTCATATATTCACTCAGATGGGTGTGAGCTCACAATCTATGTAATTACAGAAACTTGTGTCTGTCTGGGCTAAAGATACAGTCACAACTCAGCAAAGAGCAACATCACACATCAACATTGTGAATGCAAGGACTTTAAAGGAATAAAACCTTGTTAATCCAAATAGATGTTGCCTTTTATTTTTTCAAAACAGACCAAAAATTTGCTTGTTCTAGCAAACCGCTCAAGGGAACATACTACAGGTAGTGTAGTACAAGCTTATGCTTCAGCTCAGTTCCTACAGGTAAAAATGAATAGGTCACATTCAAAGTTCACAATTTCAATTTTAAGCAAGTTCAGTTCATTTAAATTCTTTTAGGTTAGAAGTGAGAGTGAAAGACTGAATTTGAGAGATAAGACCTTAATTCATCAGAGCATTTCTTGGCTTTACACCTTATATGAATGTAGGAATCCTTAACTGTAATATAAATATGCTACATAAGTTTTGTGCATGTTGGACTTGAGTAAAGTTATAGAAGCATCTCAAGGACCTTTTACAGAAGTAGACTGTACCATAATTAAAGGCATCCTGTGTAACTTTTGGACATTATGGGTAGTAGTCGAGTTGTAAAAAAGTTTCAGGGGGGATGGAAAAACTCATTGGAGATTCTCTTTAATCTGCCTTGAACGTAAGAATATCAGCTCACATCTTCACTTAATTCACACAATTTTTAAACTGGGGGAGACCAAATGATTTCATTTTTGTGTAATTTGAGCTAAAATTGGCACTCAAGCAGTTTGTGATCGTCTATGAGCCAAAGGATCTGACGAAAAAGCCGCAAGAGAACTCTTAAGCAAAATCATTGATTAACAATAAACATTGTTAAACAAAGACCTGATCAATACTAGCCATGCATGATGGAACTGGTATTTGTCTAGAACGCCAGTTATCCACCAGAACTTCATGCCTTATACAAAAATTATGTTTCATTTCAAAGCTTCTGTGTTCAAAATACCAGTTTTCAGCTTTTCTCGTGGAGATATTGCGATTGGGGAAAGTAAGCTACTGCTTCACAGGGGAAACCACATGCTGCTTCCAAACCACTTTTCCCTCTTAATTTAGACACCAGCTGCCCCCTACAGTTGGAATTTTTTAAAATCAGTCACGTAGAAGTAAATTTATGAGCTTTGCTTTTCAGCGGAGCTCAGGCAGATATTTGCCTGGTTTGCAGGCGATCCTGCTGGACAGAATAATTCGAGATCGAGGAGGCGGCGACGCACGTCGAATGATGAAATACCCCGAGATTTCATCATTCTGTTACAAAATCTCACGGTATTTCCTGAAATCTTATAACATTTCATAACAAAACAATGATATCTCGTGAAATTTCATTAGTAAAATAGATCTGTACCGTGTTTTTAATTACAGATATGGTATCAGCATATGAAAATATCGCAATATTTCAGTGTATCGATATTTTTTCCCAACCTTATTTAATAATCAGGTGACCCCTTTGTAGTCAGTCGAGGTGCAGTCGGGTCATTATGAAAAAATATAGCAAAATAATTTGCACAACTAATACTGCGATATAACGATATGTGTTAATACAGTATCATATCTCTTTCATGTAAATATATCGTGATATCAGTATATCGCACAGCTAATATTCATCACAGTATTAGCAAAATAAATGCACAAAAAATCATCACAATACACCAGCTGCAGATTTAGAGGATAAGCAGAGTCCATCAAGTAAAAAGCTTTATATCACCCACCTACCAAGATGTTTTGATTAAATATCAGGCAGTGAATGTTTTCATCGCCCTCTCTGCCCCCTGACCTCAGAAACATTGACAGCTTCTCTCTTTTCAAATCCGGACTAAAAACCCACCTGTTTAAAACTGCATATAATCTGTAACTCCATCTGAACATATTCTTATTGCTTTTTAATTGTTCTTTTATTCTTGGTTTTTACTTAACCTTTGTGTTTTTATTGTTTCTCTGTAAAGCCTCCTTGGGTGCCATGAAAGGCGCTAGGAAATAAAATGTATTATTATTATTATTATTATTATCGTGTAATGGTAAGTGTAGCTTTACATCCCAAATTTCACAAATGATGTTTGCATCATGTCAAATCCCAGTGCCTCCACAGAAAGGTATAAATATCCTAAAATTTCAACTGATACTGATCAATTAGTCATCTTACTGGAAAACTGCATCATACTTAAAATTGTATAAAATCTGGTCTAAGCATGAATTAAAAAAACCAATGCCCAGATTTATGTGCACGCTTATGTGTAGTCTCCGATTAACATCATCTTAAAAGTTAGCGAGCTCTTCTCTTCTCTTCACCCGGCTGTTTACTCACCTGTTAAGCCAAGCATGGCCGTCGATGATGAATCCTCCAGCACCGACGACCTCTGCCCTCTCTAGCCGAGTCATGCATGACTTTTGCTGAGCTCTGCCTCACAGTTCCCAGTTTATTTCCAGGATTCAGAGCAGTACAAGCTCGGTGAGCCTGCATGCTAAATCGCTTCTTTTACATTGTCACAGTGAGGCCAAACGGGAATAAGCCACCGATCTGCATTTGATTTCCCTCTGATGATACTGTTGCATTTGAAGGCATAATGTAATATTAGTTTATGCTTGTTGTTACTCATAAGAGACATGATGAGCTCACTTTTTAATACTGGAGCAAAAGTAGTTGGCTTTATGCTGAGAAGTGCTGTTTGAATCCTTTTAAAAAAAATTTATCTCCACCTGACTTTCCCCTGCATGATTCGGACCACAACAATCAACAATTGAAATGAGAAGTAATGGCATGGATTTAATTTTCTTTAATGCACCACAGCTGCAAATCATGGCTTTCCCAACGTTGTGTGTGCCTGCCAGCACGGACCCCCTGCACCCGCTCTCTAAGCAAATGGACAATTGCTAAATTAGAAAAAAGGGTTTTATGTTCAGGCAAACGATAAATTCAGTACAACAAGTATGCATTACAGAAGTTTTTCTTGTGGTCCCTTCACTCTATGAAGCCTTTTTACTTATTAGATATGTGACCACAAACCTTGCTTTTCTGACCTTGTTTCATTTGCATTGACCCCCAACCTGAGTGCAATGAAATCTACTGTCTGTTATTGGCTTGCCTCTTAGAAATGAGCTTGGTTTGATTTTACTGTATGTACATATCATTGGCCAAAAAGAGATCTCTTTAAACCCTTGTTTTACCTCTGCCTACAACCAGTGTTGCCTGGATAGATTTTGCTCCATCAGCCTCAAAGTGGTATTATCCAGTGAAGAAGGGAAAATGTCAAGGAAGCAAAAAGGAAGAAGATGGACCACATCTAGAAAGGAATCACATCATCACTAAAAGTAAAATCTGCTGCCTCATAACCTTCTTTTGGTTTCAGAACTGCTTTCATTCTCAGTGTCATAGATTCAACAAGGTGTTGGAAACATTCCTGAGAGATTTTGCTCCATATTGTCACCATAGCATCACATAGTTCCTGCACATCCATGATGAGAATCTCCTGTTGCAACACATCCCAAAGCTGCTCTGTTGGATTGAGATCTGGTAACTATGGAGGCAGTTGGAGTACAGTGAACTCATCGTCATGTTAACGAAAGCAGCTGGAGATGATCTGAGTTTTGTATCGTGGTGCATTATCCTGCTGGAAGTAGCATCAGAAGATGCTCCACTGTGGTCATAAGGGGGTGGACATGGTCAGCAACAATACTCAGGTAGGCTGTGGTGGTTAGATCATTTTGGCTGTAATAGGCCAACGAACTATCCCCAGACCATTACACCACCAACAACCTGAAGCGTTAATCCAAGCCAGGGTGGATCCACGCTTTCATGATGTTTCCACCAAATTCTGAGCCTAGCATCTGAATGTGGAGCTGAAATGGAGACTCATCAGACCAGCAACGTTTCTCCATCTTCTATTGTCCAATGTTGGTGAGTCTGTGTGAATTGTAGCCTCAGTTTCCTGTTCTTAGCTAACAGGAGCAGAACCTGGTGTGGTTCTGCTGCTGTAGCCCATCTGCTTCCAGGATGGATGTTTTGTGTGTTCAGAGATGCTACTCTGCATACCTTGGTTTGAACCAGTGCTTAAAGGAGCTACTGCTTCATTTCCACCATTCCAGCCGTTTTCAACCAGTCACTTGCCTCTACCACTGGATATTTCTCTTCTTCAGACCATTCGCTGTAAACCCTAGAGATGGTTGTGTGTGTGAAAATCCCAGTAAATCAGAAGTTTCCAACAACCATGCCACGTTCAGAGTGACATAAATCCCATTTCTTCCTCATTCTGATGCTCACGCTGAACTCCAGGAAGTCATTTTGACCATGGCTGTGTCTCTTAAACCGCACACTTGAGCACTTCAAACACTGTTTTTGAGTGTGTAGTGCGTTCATGCTGTCATTTAAGCCAAAGTTCAGTGCACTGAAAATACCCGGATGTTGCCCTAATAACGGCCAAAAACGAGGTGCAAAGTGAAGCACAATACTCGCATTAAATGGACGCCATCTTGCTGATGTAGTGGAAGAGGCAGGATTTTCGAACAGCTTTCAGAGCTGAATAATGGTGGTGAACAAAGCGGTGGCGACCCCTGCTGCATCGGAGGCTGAATTGTACTGATTTAAGTAATGTTTATGAAATGATTTAGACATAATCTGGTCATGTGTTTAAGGCCATGGTTATACCGACTCAGTAGAGTTAGCTCATGTTAGCGGGCAATGCTAGCCCTTACTTCCTGTAAGTGCAGTGCTCTGTTTGGGTCAGCATTTAGCAACAGTAGTGTGCACTACAGATGAAGTACACAGTGCGCACTGTGCTCTAATTCCAGTGCACTCTGGAAAGTGTGCGGTTTGAGACAC
Organism: Atherinomorus stipes; assembly: GCA_023101725.1. NCBI lineage: Eukaryota > Metazoa > Chordata > Actinopteri > Atheriniformes > Atherinidae > Atherinomorus > Atherinomorus stipes. The sequence goes on along the minus strand of JALJCO010005995.1, from coordinate 44,377 downwards.
GGCTCATGTCTCCATGACTACATGCATTGAGTAGATGCCATGTGATCGGCTGATTAGATATTTGAGTTAACAAGTAACTGACCGGGTTGAGCCAATCAGAATAGCCAGTGTGTGTTTTTCCTGTCCCAGAAGAGGCTAGCTGACTGTGTAAGGATCGTCACTTCAACATTCTCAACTTAAAAGCAATGCATGATCAGTAATTCCTCTACAGTCCTGCATTTCTACGAAGCAGAAGCAGTACCGCTCTATTCTTTTAAAAGAATATTTCCCCATGAGGATTCTCAGCTCAGAGACTGAATAAAAGTCAGGAACAGCAAAGCTTTGCATTTCTTGCACCCTTAAAGGTTGGGCCATGCAGAGTGCTTGGTCTTCATCTTGCTTTCACAGTAAACAAACATCTCTAATTAATTCATGCTGCAGCTGCTATTTTCATACAACACTTGGTGACACTAATCATAAATTTTCCAGTGATAATAATAATTGCCCCTGCTAATCCTTCCATACATTTGTAATTAACTGGCGGAGGGTTTATCATCATGAGTACAGGGATAATTTGAATTATTCTCGTGTGTGTGGAGTTGGCGGAGTCGTTTTCTGCAGTGTCAAGGATTTGTTGCTCTTCTGCACACGCTCCGTTAGAAATGGACAATTGTGTTAGCAGGGTGGCAGATTAATATATGGAGCTTTAATGTGTGTTTGTGTGTGTGTGTCTGAGCGACAGATTGGCAGCGTCCCGTGTCACAGGGGTCAGCTGTGTGCTGCAGCAGGGTGGTGCTGGGTGGAGAGTCGCGTAACTTCTGTCACTTCTGTTCTCTGGAGTTTTTCACTCAAGAAAATTGTGGTCATGAAGAGACGGATATGAGGGTGACCCGAGCTGCAGATGCTGACACAGTCGCTCCACTCCTTCGTCGTCACTTCCTTCTAACACTTTACTTTCTTTGACAGCCTCATAGCTTCTCATCCTTTTGATTTTCTTTTTTATTCAGAACATTTCTATTTTTTCCAACTTTTAAAAAATTGATTATAAGCAGAATATTTACTGATAAACAAGCATAATGATCTCTGTTCTGTGTGCATGTATCACAGCAATTGAGAATCAAATGAAAATTACACTTATTTGAAAGATGTTAAAGTAGCATAAAACAATAATAAAAAAAACGTGAAAAAGAAAATAAAAAAGGGAAAATCTGAACATTTTTTCTCATTTTCAGCTTTGGAAAATGACTGCAGCAAAGCAGCAGATTTTAGCTCCTAAAAAGGTTGTTTCAGACTCGCATTGCGGAACATTTGTGGTAAAGTCAAGGGACAAACTCATTTGGAAAGGAGTGAAGCCTGGAAGTTAAGTCAAATAAGTTTCAGTTCTTTCTTCATCCGCTAGGGCCTGGCTCCAAAACAGAGCAAATCACCATACTGTAGACTCCCATGTGACAAAGGTCAACTTCTCAGCAGAAATAAACATGTTTACAGCCTGGTTCAATTTTTTTTTTTTTAAGTCAAGTTACCTCATGCTATGTGGGACGTGATTTTTTTTAAACTCATCTTTTACGTATTCAATCTTAAAACACAACTGGTGCGCCTTTTATTGACAGGTGGCAGACCGGGTGTCAATTTTAGCCGTGGTGGCTAATAGTTAGCACCCTCAGCCTGTAAAGTTGCACAATGCGTTTTAGCTGGTAACAGCAAGGTGAGCGTGCCTTACCTTTAAACCACCTATCTTCATTTGTTCCTGTTCCCTTTATTAGCTCAGTACATCATTTCCCCGCCGCTCGGGACCTTCCTTTCCCATTTTAGTAGTTCCTAGACAACACACTCAAACAGGAATGGCGACAGTGGGAAATCCCAACTGCTTCACTTTCCTTACTTCACGTCCGCAACCCAGGGGCACGCAGGGGCGAATATCTTCAAAGAAATTCCCCATGGTCATTTTTTTTTCACGATAAAAATGATAAAGTAAATTTATCAGGTTGTTTGCAGTTACACTACTTTGTGATTTTTATAAGCCAAGTTATTTTTTGCTGTTTGCAACCTTTGAATAAATGTTGAATTTGTTCACATATTTCAGGCTTTTGGTGTCACTACTGTTTTGCAATACAGGTGTACTACTTGAACTTAATTGATGTCTTGTAGTGGCTTCTAGTATTTTATAGCTCTCAAGACATAATGTAGTGATAGATTTATAATACAAAAGATTAGGCCGATGTTGTTGGGTTTTTTTTTTTATAGTTTTACCGCGTGATAAAACCAGAAATTATTCAGATACATGTTTTTTAGACCTTATCGCCCATCCCTATACTACGTCCATTTTTTTAAAAAGTCTTTGTGTAAAGCCCATCTTCTTTTTAACCGGACTTGTCTTTTAAAACATGCTGCTTCCTCATGGACTTATTCAGTCCTGGCCCCGTTTAGACATTAGAAAATTTTCTGGGTAAGTCAACACAGCCACACTCTCCCTTCAACCTTGTCCGGAACATTTTCTTGTGCGTTCAGCCAAAACTACTACGTTTCAAACAAGTTTGAAATCCTTGTGACCCGCAATTTCTTATCGGGAGCTGATCAAGAGGAGCTGATCGCTGTTCGCAACTTCATGTAGATGGCACGGGGCACGACACACGATTGAGCCGAAAATCAGGCCAATCTGAAAACTTGTCGTGTGAGGAGAAAATTGGCTCAAAATTGGGTCAAAAATCGCACATTGTAAGCGCAGCTTTACTTGGGCTGCGTCACTGTTAAACCAGGGAAATTTCATTTCTTTACAGCCAATAAAAGGTAACAGGTTTGCATCGCTGAACAGAATCAGTTAAAATCCCCTCCCACATTAGAGTTAACACATCATACAGCCTTTACAGACTGTACAAACCCCCAAACAGATTTAGACATACAAAAAAAGACAACAGCAAACAGAGGGGAAGCTCTGAATAACTGCCTGCTTGTCATCAAAGTTGGCAAAACAACTGAAAGACAGCTACATAATTCTCAGGAAAGCAGTGACATGGTTTCGTGAGAATCATCAGAACTGTGGAGGCACATACATAAGCAATCTGAGAATAATCTGACTGGAGTTACAGCTGTGTGTTGGTGGCCTTTCGCTGTTGGAAAGATTACAGTCTTTCATCATCAATCTGTCATGATTGATAATCGCACTGATGCTGATTCTGCCTCCGCACATCCTGCTCCTCCAGCGTCATCTCAGGTTTCACAACCAGCCCTCTGGGCGTCAGGGTGTAGGATCAAATCAGTTTCAGCTCCGCCAGCGTTCAAACCTCGCAGCGTATCAGGAGAGTCGGTATCAGAAAGCGACCTGCTGTTAGTGACCTGACAAGACACAAAGCCCCTCAGCTTTGCCTCACACATAAGTCACCACTCTTATCAAACCGCCTTGGTCTGAACCTTCAGACACTATCTTCCTGGCCACCAAATATCCCCCTTTTCCCGCTATCTCCAGTCAATGAAAACTGTGCTTTAAGCAAAGTCAGCTAGTGACATTAATCACCAGGATGGTGTACAATTGATAAAAGCTATCTGGTTAAAGTTAGTGACGGCTGAGCATCGGTGACGAGACAAGTGGGAGGAGTGGGATTAGAGGGGGAAAAAAGAAAAGTACTGAGCTTAATTCTAAGTCAAAGTGGCACTTTCTCTCTCTGCGATAACAGCAGGGGGAGGCTTGGTCACCGGGATCTGGACACTTTAATTGCCTCGGTGATGGCCGATTGTTTGACTTGTCGAGCGGAGCTGTATTTCCTTTGCTGCACTGCCTTCTCAGAAAGATCTTGAAGGGGGTAAAAGGTCATAACTGAGGAAAAGGCGTTCTGGTTTCAGCTAGAGGTGAGGACTGCAAAGGAAGGTGTAATGGTTGTCTTTGGGGGATTGTGGAGCAATGAGATTCCTACTAAAGCCATTTAGAGTTTTATCAGCAGTAGCCAATCACTGTGGAGCACTGAGGACCATCCATCACTGCAGAGACAGCAGGGCCGAGGACGCCTCTGTCACCAGATAATGCCCTGTGAGAAGAAAAGGAGGGAAAATGCCCCAAGAGGATGGTGGATGTCCTCTACTGTCCTTTAAGGGCCCATCTTATTTCAGCCTGATGTAGTCTTTTTACTGTAGGCGTGACTCGTGGGGTGAGGTTCAGACGGAGCTTGAACAGATACTTTAAAACCTTCCCACGCTTTAACAATCGTCTTGTTTTCCTTGAGGCTTCAGCCAAACACTAGCAGCACCAGAAGGGCCAGAGGGCTCAACATCCACCATGATCATCCAGTGTGAACACTCAACCACTGGAAGACTGCCTTTGATTAATGCCTGCACTTCTGCAGCTGTGAACTAGTGAGAGAAATACCGAGCCAGAGGATGAGAACAACTTGAACAAAAGGGAAATAAATGAGTAAAGGATGGGTGTTTAGAGGAACCCTTTCCTTTTTTTGGTTGGGTTTTTTCCCCGACAGCAGCAGCAACAGCTGTCTTTCAGCTGAAAGAGTGACCTGGCAGCGGGATGCAAAGTTATTTCCCATCCCTGCAAGAATGAATTGAGTCTTAACTATAAGAAGGCCACCACAGAGATTAGAGCGATAATATTTCAGCTGAAATGAGGCTCCGCAGCAGCCAGTCGGAGTGCCAGAGAGCGCCGAGCGAAAAGGGGAGAAAAAGCAGTTTTTTTTCTGAATCAATATGAGATATATCAGTTCTATTATATCACCTACGAGTCACAGTATGTGTTTTTTATTATTGCCAATAACATCCGCCCCATACAGTATGCTGAAAGCACAAAAGAAAAAGTAAACCCTCTTTAATAAAAGTGTCAGTAAGATAGCTGTGTCGCCTTTTGCTAGTGAGTTTAATCTTCACCATGAGGCGTCTCTCAGAAAAGAGATAACATTTAAAAAAATCTAAATAATAAAACAGCTAAGCCCCCTTTTATATCGCTGTTTGTGAGTAGATTTAAAATTAAATGCAAAACCAAACTGCATAAAACCCATAAATATGATAAGGAATAGTACATTGGAGTCATTCTCCATAAGTCTGAATTTGTTTTTCTGTTGCTCTGTGAATTGAAAGTTTTCTTTTTGAACATCGTGAGTAAGTTCATATTCCTGAAGGGTTTGGACCTTACCCCGGCTTTACACCGGGTCCGTGAGCGCAGCGCCACGCCATGCGCACCGAATCACGCCTGTTGTAGTCAATGGTTTTATTTATATTGAGCAGGCCGCAGCGCGTGAGTGGTCTGTCGTCATGTAAATTTCAGTAGTTCAGATAACACCTGACAGGAAATCTGACTCGGGATTCAGTGTAAAACATCCGGTAACTTTCTAAACAAAAGTCACCGTGCAAACTTTCAATGTGACATCATCTCCGTGGACACAAGGTTTCAGAGAAACAAGAAACAAAGACGCACAAACGGGGACAAAATGAACCATTTGGATGAAAATCATAGGCGATCTTGCTATCCCACCCGTGATTCTGTGATGTCACGGATCTAGCAACAGCCGGTGCACATGCGGCACGGCGTAAATGCTCATGCCCTGGAGGTCAGAGCAAAGCCGTTGTGCTGTGCGGTTCAGCACTCATGGACCTGCTTTAAAGCCGGGGTTAGTTTGGCAGGGCTGCACATGCTGGTCTGTTTTAAATCCAACGTTGAGTTAAAAGAGTTGGAAAATAGTTTTGCCTGCAGATCAGCAGTATGGATTTGATTTCTAGGGCTTACAGGAATTCAGGTGGACTCAGACATGAATATGTAATCCTACTGACATAAAGATGCCGTCTTCTCATCAGGTTCATATCTATATTGAAAGTTGCACACAAGAAAAACATCAAAGGATAAGATATACAATTAAAGGGGAAGTTCGTTTTTTTTCAATCTGGACCTATTTAGTACCATGAAATACATAAATTTACTCACCCAGACAGTTTTGGTGCAACTTGAATTCCATTGGGAGATATTTAGATTTACTCGAGATCAGCATATGTCCAACATAATGGAAGTGATGGGGCAACTGCACGTAGCCTCTAAATAAGGCATTACCTGCTACAAACTCCTTCATTTCACCAATGGATTGTTACAAAACATTAGTCGGACCCCCTCTGTGAGCTCGAAGCGGCTTTTTATGGTGATTCGTTCTTATTTACAGACATTTTTACTGCGGCGGCTTTGATGACGTCACTATTATGCGACACCATAACAAGTAAATGTCTGTAAATAAGGACGGATCACCACAAAAATCTTCCCCTTTAACTCACAGTGCAGAATGACACAGGGGGGCACAAATCGTGATGGGAAATATTCAAACAAACCAGGACCAGTTTAACTGATCGCATGGAAAAATGTGAAATACACTCAGATTTAAATGAGGTCAAAATATTGTTCAAAATTACATACGCAAATTACAGTACAAAACACAAAGTTCTGCCTGGATGATGCGTTGAAGAGGACAGTTCAAATGACCCCTTTTTGTTTTTGCCACCTCAGGAACAAGACAAAGTTTTCTGTTCTTGTCGAGTACATAGCGACCTTATCTCTATAGCAGCATAAGTGAAAGTATGTATAAGGGTCACTGGGGCAGCTCTAACAATATGGCTTTTCATAGAGGAAAGTTCCAAGCTTATCTTAAAAGTAGAGTTTCTGCTTCATGAACCCAAACTAGGAGCTGGTTTCACAAAGACGGGCCTTGAGGCTTAACGAATGCAGCAAAAGCTCATTGTTTTTATTGTAATTAGAAAACAACCATGACAATAAGGGAATAAATGACAGTAACAAAATAGTTTTACAGCAGTTATGTTCTCAGACACACAGACTGTGACCCACCACAGCAGTCCAGTCACTCCAGCAAAGAGCATAGAACATTAGACTCACACACTTCAGATGACATAATCTGCTCCGTGATCTAATCTACAGGGTACTTCAAGCCAGGTTCACACGACGAGATTGTCGGTGTTACTTGATAGTGATGTGCGATACCACTGAATTTCATTCCGATCCAGTACCAAGTAAAATTCAAGCCAGTATCTGCGATTTCGATCCGATACCGATACTTTGGGCTTCACTAAGGGAAAGGGGATTTAAAAAAGCAATCACACTTCAGACCCTTGTTGTTCTCCATCAGTTTGAAGCTTATGTAAGGGCATTATCCCTTACATAATTGGCTCAGTGTCTGAGGTGTTGCTATCGTACCTCTGTCTTCTTGCATACACCATATACTGTTCCACACGTGACTGCTTCGAACTGAGTGAGGGATCATTACGGTGCTGCTTTGCTGCACTGTGGCTGCTGTGCTGAGCCTCATTGCATATATGACAATGGCAGGTAGAAGAAAAACTAGTTCCTACCAGTTGGGTAAAATTTTGACAAGATTCTGATATTATAGCTACTTTTTACTGTATTCTAGTTTGGGAAAAACACCTCATTTACGTACAAAGAAGTACTAAAATATCGATGATCTGACAAGAAAATGATTCTGACATTAAAAGTGGTCTGCTGGTAAGCTGGAAGTATTGATATTTTAGTATCGATCCACACATCACTATTAATTGATGCTTCTTTTATGATGAGAAGCATCAATCAATCTTGGAATCACACATAATTAGGGGCGTGTCCGTTTGTCCGGATGCTGGCCTGCTGACCAGTGGCTATCAGTGGGGTCTCAGTCTGTAGCAGAGTAGCACAAATCTGGTTTTTAGACGCTAACTGCAAGTCCAAGCATTCCGTACCTTTAGCCCACCGCTTAGGGGGCTAATCTTTGTTAGCAATGTTAGTTTCCAGTTAGCTCGGTTAGCATTTAGCCCAGAGTACGTTCGCTGTCAAGCATTTGCCCCGAGGCCGTTGTTTCCCCATTTATGTATTTTCCGAGAGTGACGACATACGTGACGCAGCGAAGATGGCGACAATGGGAACGCCAACTGGGATCACTTTTAGCTCTTCAAAAACCAACAGGTGATTTAGCAGAAGTTTTGTCCCCTTTTTTACAGTCTGTGAAGGACAGCTGTGACAATAAGGAAAGTATGTCTGTTTTACTCCATCACCATGACTACGTAATGATGCAATGATTATGCGGCGGTTAGGTAGATGTTCAAAAAGTATCCATAACAGCATCGTTTGTCCAGAATCTTAACGATACCCTGGTATTGTTAAAAAATGGAACCAGTACCAAACAACATCGGTACTCGGTATGCATCCCTACAGACAAGTCTGTCACCAATAATGTGACACCGTGATCGAAGTAGCTCCTGGTTATTAAGTCTGTTTCACTCATCAGGCCATTTTTCTCGCCAGAGCTACTCAGCTGGCTTTGCCTGGGGGCCAGTTTTGCAAAACTAACATGAGGTCAGGGGCCAGTTTATGAACTCAGCAACCACATGGCAGCACCTCAGTGCATTCAGGCATGTTGACATGGTCAAGACCACTTGCTGAATTTAAAACTGAGCATCAGCTTGGGAATGAAATATGGCATTATTTTTGTTCCTCATTCCTGAGTGAACAAAGGGACGATCTGAGCACAGACTGATTCTTGCGGGCACATCGCTTACATTCTGAGCAGAAAACACTTTGGTGCACAGAATAACTTAATCTGAGCAAAGGAAAGTAATTCTCTGCACACGACTTTCCTTGTTTGCTCTTATCTGTGTTGATGTACAACGATAAAACTTTTCCTCTCAGTTTTCTTAATCTTCTCCCTCATTGTTTTCTCATCAGTGTCCTACCATGCTCCTGTGCACACGCTCTCAGTGAGCCATCATCATCATCAGCACGCTCCCTCAACCCGTTGCAGTGCTACAGATGTGCCACAATTCCAACCAGTGATTTACTTGGACAAAGTCATCCTGATAAGTAAGTCCACCTCACGCCAGGATAGTCCAGGGGACTAAATTTGATTGGATGGACATTTCCGAAAAGTTCTCCGTCTTTTGGTTCAGTTTGCATTCAAAGAACTGTTAACTCAAGCGGACCAGACCATCTGGATGACATCACATGGTTAAAACAACTGCTCGTAAGGAGGCAATACTCACCAAAAAACAACTGATCAATGACCAAAAAACAGGAAGAAGAAGAAATCCAGGCTCCTTGATTGGCCAGAACCAACAGAGGAAACCTTTCCACTCCCCATCGTTACTCCATGTCTGTCCTCGAGACACTTTCCAGCTTATTTTCATTGTTGTTTTGACCTCGGCTACTTCAAACATGTGCTGTTAGTCACATGTCAGATAGTCCACTGGACTCCGTCCGATTGGGAACCCGGCTCAGGTGGTGGATGGTGGTGATCTCCCGAACCTAGATCGTGTTCATGCTGCACTTCAGCCAAATGAGCCAGAGACTCGTCACCTGAGCTGCCACTTCTTCCAAACATATGCATTTTTATACAATGTTGATGTAGTTTTAAACTTTAGTGCGGCACTGGTCTATGCGGGCATATTATTATTGCAAACACACTGAAGGCATTGGTTCCAGGTGCATTTCTAAACTTCTGAAAGTTCCAGTGAGCACCACTGGGGCCATCATCCGGAAGTGGTCAGAACATGGCATGGTCAGAAAGCGGCCACGGCCAGGTTCTCCTCACAAGATTTCAGAGAGAGGAGTCAGAACAATAATCAGAGAGGTTCTCCAACAGCCCAGGACCACTCGTGGAGAGCTTCAGAAAGACCTGGAATCGGTATGTACAGTTGTTTCAGAGAAAACAAGAAGTAATGCACTCAACCGCCATGGCCTTCATGCATGCACACCACGAAAGACTCCATCTCTGAAGAAAAAGCATGTTGATGCTCGTTTTGAAGTTTGCAACACAACATCTGGACAAACCCATGACATTCTGGAAAATAGTCTGGTGAGATGAGACCAAAACTGAACTCTTCGGATGTCATAAGACATGTTTGGAGGAGAAATGGCAGTGCACTTGACCCCAAAAACACCACAGCAACAGTGAAGTTTGGAAGTAGGAACATCATGGTGGGGGCTGTTTTTCAGCATGTGCTTCTGGCAAACTTCATATCATTGAAGGAAGAAGAGAGAAAATTAAAGAGACCTTCTAGACCAGAATCTGCTGCCATCTGCCGAAGATGAAAAGAGGCTGGATCTTTCAGCAAGACAACCATCCCAAACACACAGCCAAGGAAACACTCAACTGGTTTAAGAAAAAGAGAATAAAGCTGCTAGAATGGCCCAGTCAATCACCCCACTTAATTCAACTGAAAATCTTTGGAAAGAACCGAAGATGCAAGTACACAGAAGATTTAAAGGCATTTGTGTGGAAGAATGGGACAAAATCACACCTGAGCAATGTGTTGGACTGGTTTCTCCATACAGGAGGCATCTTGAGGCTGTAATCACCAACAAAGTGCAAAAATCTAAGTATTAAATAAATTTCAATAAGCGTATTCGCTACTTATTCCATGTCATTTTACTATATAACACATAAAATTTATGGACATAAATGTTCAGATTCTTTTGTATGTGTGCATTACTTGGGTTGATGCCGACATCTGGTGAAAATTTTATGTCAATAGCTCTACTAGAAATACATATTCTGAGAAAAATGTTGATGTGTTCAGTAGTTTTTTTCCCTGCTGTATATACAAAGATTTATATGTGTATATATATATATATATATATATATATATGTATGTATGTATATACATAAAATCTTAGTGGTGCTGGGGTTCAATTTAAGGGTCCTTCAACACCCCCAAAATGGGATAATATTTGCCTCTGCTAGTCGGTACATGTCCGCTACAGCTCCAAGGTAAAAGAGTGAAATGTTTTGTTTGCATTCGAACGATACAAAATACAAAGTCTTCACTATTACCACTTTTCTGAGCAAGTCTGAAAAGGGCTTTAAGAGAAAATGTCAGAGGGACCAGTACAACCAAGCAAAATGCTGGTGAGTGGTTGAAAAACCAGCTATTTTTGGCTGTAATTCTTAGGTGACGGTGACCGTGCTGCTAAGTTTTGAGGAGATTTAAACATCAGTAGCTCTTATTTTACTTGTCCTGAAATCTTCCGTTTCTCCCCTGTTTCTCTCTTTAGTTAGACGACTGAGCTGGGCTGTACTCTGTAATTTTCTATGCCCCTGGGAACTTTCAGTCACTCTCGTATTTCACCACCCGACTGGAGGCACTCCATGGGCAGCGAGGAGTGAGGAGTTCATGCACTCGTAATGAATGATGCCGCCAAATCCACCAGCCTTTCACTCAGTCCTGAAATGACTGCTTGGCCCAGAGAAGTGAAATAAAATAAAGCATTTTTTTTTTCTGCCTGGCAGTGAGTTGTGGAGGATTTCCATGCACCTGACTACTCCTGAAAGTCACTCCACCTCGGTTGACCCTCAGAGCGGGACGGGAAGGAAAAGTCATTTAGCATTGTGGTGCTCCTCAAGATGACTCACCCGTCCTCTTCCAGGACCAGATGAGAGGGGAACTTCCCTCGTCTCTTCCTTTAACAGCTCCTGTCTCTCCTCTCCTCTCTCATCGTTGATGTTTCCACGGCATGATGAGGACCCAGGTGATATTTATGTTCTGCTTCTCTTTCCCCTCTTGGCACAGTCTCAGACATGCTTATATATAAAAATAAAGATGGATGAGCATAAAATGAAGTAAGAGTCTGAGGTTGAAAATAATGGGGAGAAAGTAATCTGCAGGGATATTATATTTCTAGTACTGTATGGCTGCAGGAGAGTTTTATTGCTGGAAGGGCCTCAACGCTAGAAAGCTTCCTCTAAGCACCTGTCTTATGTTGGGGAGTGACGCTCTGCCTTTCAGCGTTGTGCAGTCCATCATTTCTGCAGCAGACAAACTGCTGGCAGAGACTTTTACTGATATCTTCTCCATCTTTTCCTGCACATCTCCACTGCATGAGCCAAGCAAAGAAGTCCAGACTCCCGTACAGTGTGACAAAGTAGTCAATTATCTGCTTAACAGTGCTTCGATGTAGACTGCATTATGAAAACACGCTGCAGCTCTTTTTGGTTTGATTTATGTAGCTCACATCCTCTCCGTTACAGGGCTGTGGCTGAGTAGAAAAAGGGATGGTTAAATCATTTGCCCATGAGACATCAGTCCCACCCAGAGTCCTGGCCTTATAGTCTCTATAAAATACTTGAGCGTACCCTTTGTCCTGTAGGTGTCTGGTTTCTGGGAAAATCAAAAGAAAGCCAAGTAATGAAGAGATCTAGTGATGCAGTGATTTTCTTTGCAGGAAATCGCAGAGTGAGATACATGAACATGCAGAATGTTCTTTAAAACTGACTAAAAACACAGTCACAATGGGAACACGATTCTGTAAAGTGCATGTGTCTAACTTCTCATGGTCTGCTTGTGGGTGAAGCCAGGCTGTTTGATCACTTCTTCTCAATATTACTTCTGTGAGCTTGTATTGACTTTATTTTCTAAGTAATTTTTTGGCAAAACAATCCCCCCATTGTTGGACAGGAATACATTTACTTATGAATAAATTAGATATTTTCACAACTACAATTTAAGTTTATTTTATTTGAAAACTATATATATTTGTTTTAATATTAAAAAAAACAAACAACATTCTGTTTAACTCATACATGTTATAATCTTATAATTTCTCCATTTTATCCTCAGAGTTTAGCAAATGGAAAAAAAAAAAAAAAGGGGACTGTGCTTTCACTTTCACACACCCCAAAACAAATCTTCCCTACCTCTTTATTATGGTGGCAATACGGTGCTTGTTGAAAAAGGCGCAGCACTAATAATGACAGCTGATGATGGTCTGTGTACTCTGATCTGGTTGTGTTACATCTTTAGCCCCGTTTCCATCCAGGGACTAGACAATAAGAACAAGACAGGAACAGCACCAAGATTAGGTATGCACCGAATATTAAGGAGCCAAATATTGCAAAAACAGCCTTCCCTGGCGTCAAAATCGCGCCTGACGCCCAAAGTTGGATGCTGGGTCGCTAAAAAGTCAGACGCTTGATTAACAGCGTCTTGGGGGAGTTGTGAATTTGTAAACGGACTCTGATCTGGAACAAACAAGTGGACTCGGTCCGCCTACAAACGCAGGTCTCCGTCCACTTCAAGTGAACCAAATACAGGAAGTGGACTACAAAATTTTAGATTCATTTAATTTGAGTCAGCTGTGCTGGTGCAAGGATGCATGGAAAACCTTAAGGACAGCAGCCCTTGAGGACCGACTTTGGACACCACTGCTCTAGTGTGTCCTGTGTTGACGTCAATATCTCCTCCTTATGGGACATAGACCACCTCACCAGGGAGGCATTCAGGAGACATCTTCACCAGATGCCTTCTCACCTAGCTCCTCTCAGTGCGGAGGAGCAGTGGCTTAACTCTGAGCCTCCCCCAGATGACCGAGCTTCTTACCCTCACTCTAAGGTAGAGATAGGGTGAGAAGCCACCTCCTGATTGGGGTTTGCATGTCATAATTATCCTAGGAGTTCAGTTGTCGGGGGCTTCATGGTCCTTGAGAGTGACCCAAGGCAAACCAAGAGCTTGGTCCCTCAACTGGGACCAGACCAAGAGCAGTGAAACGAGACCAACTGGTAAACAAAATCAAAGGGCCCGTTTTGGGGGTCAACGAGGCCCCGCATCTAGAACCAGGCCTGAGGGTAGGTCAGGTGCAGTGTGTGAGCTGTAAGCTCCTTTCAAATCCTTTCCTGAATACCACCTTCGTTTGAAACATTATCCTGATTTTATCTGACATTTTATTTAATATAATTGAATTTCTGCTTTATAGTCCTATTTCTATTGCTGTTGTTTCAAGTTGTTTCACTTAATTTTATTAGCTGTTGTGTAAAACACTATGCTTACCCTAACCCCTTTAATCCCTTTATTCCAGGGTAATAAAAGCATAAAACTTGAGTCAGCAAAATAATTATATATGAATATAAAAGGTTTTAAATAGTAAGTCCACTTTTACATTTATCTTTGTTACCGTGTGTAACTGCAGTTTTAGCCGAGAATACAATGCACCAGGTTACACTGGCAGAATCAATGAGTTTAGCCTTTGGACCATGAGTCACGATGTTTGATGTCTCAGGACTTGCTGCATATTGATCACAGCTTCCAGGTCAGCAGACAAACACAGACACAAAGCCAGGGGAGGCTGGCTATCAAATTTCCATATCCACTCTGACATGATGGTGCTTATTGATCCTGCCCGCTCTTATGGTTGCGAATAAATACCTTGTTGCTTTGGCTCTTGCAGTTTTCCCTGAGCTTGCAACTCTCTATTATGGATCCCCAATGCTGCGTAAATCCCCCCATTTGCTCTAAGTGGGACCACCTGCCATTATTTTCTAATAAAGATTAAATGTACAAAGATTTAAGATGTTGGATAATGGTGTCAAGGCCCATAGATGGATAATGATAATAGATGGTTATAAGAAGCAGAGGCCTCAGCCAGAGCAGGGTGGGAATCGGGGAATGAGTTGCTGCAGTAGTTGTGTATTTGTGTGTTTGAATGTGTGTTTGTAAGGAAGAGAGAACATGCTTGTCTTGAATCTTGGATGGCAGACTTTACAGTGTACAGTACAGAGACAGAAAGCTGTCTGGCAGGTTTCCATGTCTTTAATTATTTCATTTATTTATTCACTCTTTCAGAGCTCAGTGACAGTTTGTAGCAGCTGTATTCAGGCAGCAGAGTGAACAGCATCACACCAAGCTGCTAACTTCGCTGTGGGACAGCAAACGCCTCACTGGGCAACTTGTTTCTCTTGCCTTCTTCGAATTTGTTTTGTAAGGAAGCCGCATCAAGCTGTTATATTGCAGAGTTTAGAAACAAAGATGCTTCATGGTCTGTGATGGGTTGGTTATTGCTTTTTCTTTTAGTTTATTTCTTTTAGTTTATTCAAATTAGCTTTTGTGTTTGTAGGTTTTGACTTTTAGATTTTATAAACTAACGTGTATCGTTTGTCCATCATGGTGTTTAATTCGTAACACATGTCCCTTTCAATCATTTCTTATCTTTCTGTCCTTTAACTCAATGCTACACCTGGACTATGTTTATGTGTATATATATATATATATATATATATATATATATATATATATATATATATTTATATATAAGAATATTTATATATATATGAAGAGTTCGTTTGCAAAAACAGTCAACTTGTTTTTTTTCCAAATAGTGGTTAACTGCTTTTCGTCCCTGTCGGGTACAAACCTATCTCCATTTAACATCATTAAAGGGACTAGAGTCAGGAATTACGAAAAAACAAACAAGCATGTCCAGTTTTTTATCACTTATGGGTGATGAAGTGTTAAAAACCAAGAAGAATGAGCCCACCTACGTCTCTCTCTGTTGCCTTGAACAGGTTGTGCTGCATAAAGTGCTGATGTGGCCGAATTTCCCACGCTGCCCTGCGGATGTGACGTCAAATGACGCTGCATCCGCATCCCCGACAGTTTTGAAACAGGAAGAAGACGGTCACGGTAAATTCAAACACTGTAAGTGATAGTTATGGATTCTTCTGCCGTCAGCAAATGATCCAGATGAACTGAAAGACACTAAAAAGTGTAACTACGAAGAAAAAGCGTAGTAAACAACATTATAGCTTCAGTTTGTGCACGCTCCCGTGACGGCTTGGCTCGTGGCTGCAGTTACCTAAAGCGCCAGTTGCGAATTTCATTTCTTCATCTTCTTGCCTCTAGTCCCTTTAAAACCCTGTACTTCATGTGGGTGTGATTTGGTGAAAAAGCAAATGAAGAGTTTATTTGCAGAAGCACTTCACTCTGTTTTTTCTAAATGGTGGTTAACTGTTTTTGCAAATGAACTCTTCACATATATATATATATATATATATTATATATACCTGCTTTTTCTCTTCACTGTTTCTTTGTTTACATATCTTTTCTTAATACCTTTTTTAAAATCCCTGATTACAAACAAGTTATGCAGAATATCATCTCCTGCCATTCAACACATCCAACCTTGAAGCAGATGGGCTACAGCAGCAGCAGACCACACCAGGTGTAGCTCCTGTCAGCTAAGACCAGGAAACTGAGGCTACAATTCACACAGACTCACCAAACCTGGACAATAGAAGATGGAGAAATGTTGCTGGTCTGATGAGTCTCCATTTCAGCTCCACATTCAGATAGTAGACTCAGAATTGGGTGGAAACATCATGAAAGCATGGATCCATCCTGCTTGGATCAATGGTTCAGGTTGGTGGTGTAAAGATGTATGGGGCATTTTCTTGTCCCACTTTAGGCTCCTTCAAGGGGAAGTTAATTTTTTTTTCAATCTGGACCTATTTTCTAACATGAAATACATTCATTTACTCATCCAGACAGTTTTGGTGTAACTTGAATTCCTTCAGGAGATATTTCGATCCACTCGAGATCAGCGTATGTCCAATATAATGGAAGTGATGGGGCAATCGCGTGCAGTCTCTAAATAAGGCATTATCTGCCACAAACTCCTTCATTTCACCAATTTTTTGTTACGAAACATGAGTCGGACCCCATTTGTGAGCACGAAACAGCTTTTTTGTGGTGATTCATCCTTATTTACAGACATTTTTACTGCGGCGGCTTTGATGACGTCACTATTATGCGACACCATAAATGGAGTCCTAGAAATAATAAGGTCCAGGTTGAAAAAAAAAATCATCCTTTAATACATTGCAATCCATTGATTTGTTGAAAGAGTCATGAGTTCCTGTGCAACCCAACAATAAGAACAAAATGGCAAGAGCTCCATGTTGACATATCCTGTTGATTTTTTTGTTATGTAAAGCAAAAAAATTAGAAAAAACTGCTGGATTTCCATGGTTTTTTGCTTTCATTTCTGTCACATTCCTCTTTATTATAATTCAAGCAGGGTATGGTTGGCTGTGTTTCTTTTTTGGCTGTGGAAACGCAACACAGACCAGGATTTAGCAAACCAAACTGCACCAAACCATTCTGAACTTAACCATGGTTTAACCATGACAGCCTATCTGAGTATTGTTGCTGACCATGTCCATCCCTTTATGACCAGTGTAGCATCTGCTGGTGGCTACTTCCAGCAGGATAATGCACCATGTCACAAAGCTCAGATCATCTCCAACTGCTTTCTAGAACATGAAGAGTTCTCTGTACTCCATCGGCCTCCACAGTCACCAGATCTCAATCCAACAGAGCAGCTTTGGGATGTGGTGGAACGGGAGATTTTCATCATGGATGCAGCAACTGTGTGATGCAATCATGTCAATATGGAGCAAAATCTCTGAGGAATGTTTCCAACACCTTGTTGAATCTATTCATAGAGAATTGAAGCAGTTCTGAAGGAAAAAGGGGTCCAACGCAATCCGAACTAGGTGAATATAACAAAGATACCAGTGAGTGTGTAACATTGCCATCCTGACACTGTCACCAAAGCAGTCAAATTGGGAGTACTTACACAATACTTTTTTTTCATGTAGCAGACCAGAGTCGTCCTATCGAGGCCTTTCTTTTTAGTCTAATTTTCAAGGTATTTTTTCATTATGTATCACCTAACCCCATGAATCCCTAAACTATCTCCATATATTGAGTGAAACGCATCAGCAAAAGTTTTTATGAAAAGCATAAAATATCTCCATGTTCTCACCAGTTATCTGCTTCATCTTTATCTTCAAAAAGTTCTGCGTCAACAACATTTTATTATTACATGATGTTCTTAGCCAATGCTGACTTCAGCTGCACATCAAATTCCAACAATCCTCAGATTTTCTCTCGAGCCTCTTCCTCCCAAAGCTAGACAGCCCACTGCCATCTTCAGAGCCTTGGGTTGTACAGTTTGTCTGAGTAAGAGCTTTTCCAGGGTAGAGGCAATGGAGCATGCATGGATTTGAGAGAATGAGTGGATGTGGATGTAACATTATGTGTGTGTACATCGTGGTAAAGGGAGGAGTTTACCCTCAGGGCTTTCTGCCAAAAAGGCCTTTTGGCAACGGAGCTACAGGAAGTCAGCTACTATGAAAGTTGAATAGAAAGGGATGAAAGCCTCGTATGTTTCTTATTGATGTCTTGCATGCAGTGCTAAATGTCAAGCCATTGTTTCCTTTGCATGTGTTTTCTTGCCACTTCTTTCCCCTTCTTTTTACTAGAAACATATTATGAACTTTTCTGGCTTCAAGAGTTTATTTAACAAAAGAAAAACTCACAGAATGATGTGCGTTCATTTTCTACTCAACCTCATGCTGAGCAAGACTCTGGAGCACTTTTTTAATATCTCAAATGCAGCCGGAGATCGGACAGGTTTTCGTTTTCCCCCAACTTTCATATAATGGAGTTCACCAGCACCTGAACCAAAAAGGTCGATAAAAGTCCACAAAAACTTGTCAATATTCCTCCATACTGCTTATCCAATGTAATCCAAGTGTCCTGAGTCCATAATTTACTCCAAACGACATCATTTAGTAAATTTTTATAGCTTAAGATGCTACATATAGCCACCGAAAAGCGCGTCTATGAGAGTCTATGGAAGCCGCGGCGTTCAGCGACTACTCTGCCGATAATGCAAGCATAGAAGAAGAAATTCACTGTTTACGTTGTGCTAAGAGCGAACAAGCAGGGGACAAACCGGGACAAATACAAGAGGGGTTGGCTTTTGATTTAAAACAAAGAAAGAAAGAAAGAAAGAGAACGCGCAATCTCGTCTGCAACGGCTTCCGTAGTGTCGTGAACTCGCATGGGCGCGCTTTGCGGCAGCTACATGTAGTACTGTTTAAGCTTTAAAAATATACTAAATGATGTCGTTTGGAGAAAATTATGGACTCTACCCACTCAGGACACTTGGGCCATGTCTGAATGTCCACCGTATTCCCTACATAGGGCCCTATGTAGGGATCACGCCATTTTGTAGTGGTGTCCGAATATCCAGAAAGAAAAAAGTATTGCGCTCAAAATTACCCACAATACATCTTGAAAACTAGCGAGCTTTGATGGTCCCTCGACTGGTCAATACAGACCACAGGAGAGCTGAATGACGCGGGGTGTTGGACACATCCTAATAAAATATCTTCACTTAAAATTACAGATTAGATTTGGAATTACATTTTTTTGTTCGTCATGGGTGCCGCCGTGGTTGCCACGGTGACAGCTGGTAATCGTGCGATTTGTGGCGAGGAAAAAGTAGTCAGCTTGGTGTCCGAATCACAGGTGTGAGTGAGTGCACTAGATAGGGCTGCACTACATAGCAGACGATGTAGTGAATGAAGAGTTGGGGAGAAGGGAGGACATTCGAACACAGCCCTAGATTACATTGAACGAGCAGTATGGAGAAATATTGCCAAGTTTTTGTGGACTTTTATGGACTTTTTGGTTAGAGCACTGGTGAACTCTATTATATGAAAGTTGGGGGAAAACGAAAACCTGTCTGATCTCTGGCTGCATTTGAGATATTAAAAACGTGCTCCACAGTGAACGCACATCAATCTGTGGGTGTATTATTCCTTTAAGTCAGTTACCAGCTGGCATGAGGAAAAAGAGCATTTCTCTTTCCACCATTGACCACTGTGATCAAGGTTTTGTTACAACACAAACTGTTTTGGTTTGTAGATTTTAAATGAAAATGAAGGTAAAAACAAATTAGAAACTTTTGCAAAAACATATTAAAACAGGTGAAATGAGCTTTGACATGTCAGGAAGCAGAGCAAAAAAAGAAAGAAAAATGATTTCTCCCTCTGTCTTCATCTGTCTTGATGTCAGAATAGTTGGAAAGAGGAAATGGAAATGGAGCTGGAAAAAACATACAAAACTCAGAGAGAAAAACTGTGTGAAAGTGCAGACGAAGCAGGTGGAGCCTCGTCTTCCTTAGGAAAACAAAAGACGAGGCCGGCTGAGTTCATGCTTGGAGGTGCTTTTGTCCGTCTGGCCGTCCCCCGCGAGCTCTGGAGGTTGGGCGCCCATCCTGTCCCAGAAACGATGCATCGTCCCATGTGGTCGAGGTGCAGGGGCGAGCACTGCGTCCTGGCAGGATGGCGATGTATGCACTTCCTGTCTGGCACACTGTCAGGCTCTCATGGGAACAGGAAGGAGAGAGTGACTGTGCGTGTGTCCTCATGAGTATGTGGACTTCATGCTGCTCTGGAAGTGAGAATCTGGTGAGGCAGCAGGCAAAAAAGGCATTTTTATGAAATATAAGGTCAGCAGTACTGAATCTGTACATACACGCACACACTTTTGAGCTACATTGTACCCAGTGACCACAAAGATACTGATAAAACGAAGTTTCAACAGTTCCGGAGTTAGAAAATGTAGTTTTGCATGCCACATGATGATACCCTGAAACAGGCATAGTATTTAATACTATAATTCTTGTAATACCTTTAACTTCCATCCAGGCTTAGAATGCATGAACAACTTTAAAAATCAGCTCTGTTGAATGGTGCATTTGTGAACTTTAACAGGTAACTTTCCTCTAACAGCATCACAGTGTTAATGACTCATGATTTAACTAAATCATTTAATCATGTGACAGCTGAATGCTGTGAAGTCATGTTG
Source organism: Atherinomorus stipes (assembly GCA_023101725.1). NCBI lineage: Eukaryota > Metazoa > Chordata > Actinopteri > Atheriniformes > Atherinidae > Atherinomorus > Atherinomorus stipes. The sequence continues at coordinate 23,935 of JALJCO010005995.1, read as the reverse complement.
CATTTCTAAACTTCATCACAGACTAATTTTCAATAAACAACTGAACCGAGGTGATTTAAAACCCAATGATGACAAAAAAAGATTACTGTTTTTTTAAGTTGTGATGAAAGTTGTGTGGTAAATGTCCTTAAAGTTCAGATTTCAGATAACATGCTATAATAAAAACCTACAGTTGATCCATTTGAAGGCACTACCAAGATGTGTACGACATTCTACATCTGCAGGAGGAAAAACTGCTGCTGCTTCTTGCTGGAGCGAGATTGGTTCCATCTCCATCTCGCTAATTAAACTAAAATAGGCCTAAAGACGTCCATGAAGACTAGATTGACTGAAGAGCAAAAAATGACGTCATTTTGTTCTGGCGAACGTGTTTGAGGATGACTTGTGGCTTGTTCTCGACCTTCGGCTGAGCAGAACTTCCTTCTTGTGAAGCTCTGAGAAGTATTGTATGAGTGGTCGGACATTTGAGGCGGGCAAGGTTAACGCAGAGACGCTTGAAGCAGAGTTGTTACTTCCGCATTTCTGCAGATGCAAGGTTGAACGGATAACTTTTAAAAAACAGCTGATCGAGGTGGTGGAAAATACAAAAGTGTAAACGCGCGGGGCATTTAAATACATGGACACAATCACGTGCATAACCATGTCCTGCCACGGAAGAAGTTTGTTGTAAATTTATAATCACTGGTTGAACACGTCCGCCCCCCCCCGCCGCGCCCGGTCTGGTTCTCTTGGCGTATGTGTTAACTTTACAAAAACAAACTTTTTTCTTGTTCTCGCAGACTCGAGGGCAAGAACAAAGTTCTCGCTTCTCGTGGAGTAACAAACTTAACAAGGATAACTATTGAAAGTACATGTGAGCTGTTAAAAAGCCAATAATGAAATCAGTTAATTCTATGATATTTTAGGGGGTTAAGAATGATTTAGGAGCTCCATTCCCCCTAAAACAGGCCTAACAACGTCCTTGTCCTTGATAGAGTTTAAAGGTAGAATCCTGGAAATAAACACTAGACTTATGTGAGTGAAATCCCTCTCAATCCGCACCTTTGGGCCTCTACTCTCGTATCGCAGTGACTTTGTTTGCAACTCTCTCTTCCCCTGACTTTATATAGTTTTTTCCTTTGTTTTTGGTGTAATTGGGACGTTTCTGAGCAGAGATTTGTGCATTGTCTCCGTCCAATGACCGTAGAGCTCTGTGGGGATAAACTCATCGACTTGAGTCACTTTCAATTCTCTGAAACAAAAAAGTAAGAAAAAAAAAAGATGGACGCAGCAAAGCAAAGGGAGTATTCTGTGGCGAAAAGAGCTTTAGATAGTGCATGCACAAAAACCAGATTGGATGTGGCCCGCGGGTCACTATTTGGGAATAGCTGCCCTAAAAAGTGGGAGATAGTATCCCAGAAATGAGTTATTAACCAGAAGGTGACATCGCCATCGATGCAAACCTGAAATAAAAGCAACCATACCAGTTGCAGATCGGAAAACTCGGAAAACGCTCCCAGGAATAATATACTGTGATGCGGTCGATGTTTTATCTCTACATTAAAGAAAAGACAAACCAATTGTTTTACTATTTTTATTTTCTGTAACAGAAAGATTGGACAAAAAAAATTTTTTGTGCTTAAAAGGAAGAAGAAAATAAAACTTGCAGGCCATGCAAAGCTAGTGCTAAAGCTAACACCATGAGCTCCAGATGCTAGGCTGCAAACTTGAAGTTGGCACAGTGGTAATGTTAATGTTAGTAATTAGAGAAATCCAGATGACTAAATTAAAACAAGGTTTGTTTTCTAAAGCAAACAAGATGAATTATTTCATTCTCACAAGAAAATGGAGTTACAAAAACGTGCAAGCTTGATCGCTTTCGGCTTCTGTAGTGATAGAATAAGTAAATGCTACAACAAACAGCTGTATGGGTTCAGTTTGGAGTGATGTGTGTCCCTGAGATAACTTCAACTCTGCCAGTCTAGATTTAGACGGTGAGGATGCTTGGAGAGGCCGGGTGTCTCAGGAGTGGGAATAAAACAGCAATTGTTGGGTTTAAAAAACATGAAAATATTCCATAGATAGATAATAACATCAGTCTCTCTCTCATTTGTTTTTACTGTTGGCTAGCTGAATATTTGAATATATATTACTCTATTCCTCTATAAAAATGTAAATGATCAATTCTTTTCCTCTTCATGTTTTTGTTCAGTCTCGGCATGCTTGATACTGGCTTGAATTTGATTTGTATCAGATCATAAAGAAAATCTGTGGCATCGCACATCATTGTTGCTACCCTGATACTGTAAGACTTCACCTCAGTCACCAGTTCATTAGTGGATAATTCCACCTTGTACAATCCTGTTTTACTACCAGAGTACATGATTATTCATCTGAATCTGCTTTACTTGCCGTATAGCATTTTTCAGCATCGCTGCTTTAACCTGACTTGTCTTGAGGGTAGAAAAAGAGCTGTGATCTCTGCTACTGGTGGAGGAAAACAGTGATTTAAACTTTAGCATTCGTCTCTAAACATGTCATGTCTGGTTGGTTTTGTGTGACAAACTAAAGCTCACAGGGAGGGATGTGTTTACATCTCTCGTTTCTTTTGGAACACGCAGGAAAATAATTACAGCTGGTTACCATGGGATGATCGTCAGAAGACAATAAACAGCTCCAGAAACTGAAACTAGGCCTACATTTTTAGAAACTCCCAAACAACAATTACATATTTGACTGAGCTGATCTTTGAATAGTGTACTGTAAATCACCAGGATTGAAAACTGGGAGGAGGTGAGGGATTCAGATTACCACTTTTGAGGTAACCGTAGGCTGAATATGTTCTGTGTGCAGACTGTAAAGGCAGACGGTTGTGTGGCATTTCAGTCCATTGATCTCCAGCACAGAAATGAATGTAAGCAGATTATCTTTTCAGGGCAGAAAATGATTATAATGACAGTGGGTGAAAATAATTGTGACACAGAAAGTGAACCGAGGTGTTCTGTTGGCTTCAAACTCAGTAGAAATGTATTCTTTATTTCTCTTCATGCAGGGGAACACGCAGGTGATTCCTTTATATGGTTTGCGTTTGTGGTTAAAGGGATACAGTGTAACTTTTTTGCCACTAGGGGCACTAAACCTGTAACTTTCCACAGGCCAAAGAAATATCACAAAATTAAACAGTCTCTATCCGTGTTTTGAAATCGTGTTTGCAGACCACTTTGATCAGCTGACAGCGAAGTCATAAAGCAAAGCGCTGCAGGTCACATGACCCAATGAGAGACGGATCTGCTCCTGCAAAATTACAATCTTGCAAGCTTTGTTTATTTGTACAGCACATTTCATATTTAAGGCAGTTCAAAGTGCTTTAGATAAAACAATAGAAATATTACAACGGGGCGCAAGGGAAGCAATAAAAAGAAAAATTGAAATATTAAAGCTGAAAAGAAGCAGAGCAAATCCCAGAGTCAGATGCTAGTGCATCTGTGCAGCTTGGAGGAAGCTGTCATGTGGTAGGACGATGATCCCAAACATAGCTGCAGATCAACAACAAAATGACTGGGAAAAAAAAAGAATGAAGGTGTTGTAATGTTCCCATCAACGTCCAGACTTCAATCTGACTGAAATGCTTTGGGATCTTCAAAAAGCTGTCCAGTAACGAACGCTGCAAACCTCAAGCAATGCTTGAAAACCCCCTCACAACAACGTGGGAGACTAATAACATCAAACAAACTTATTTTTCACCTTTTTTTTTATTGCAGTTTGTTGTAAAAGATCGGACGTGGACCAAACAACTGTTTGCAAATGCTGTTGAGCAAAAGCGGCAGCTGGTGGCAGTAACACAAGCAGCTAGCTTAGCCGACAACACTTTTTAGAGTAGCAAGAATGTCTTGATCCGGGACTGGATGTGAGAAAAAGAGGAAGAAGCAGTCGGATTACAATCATATTTCACCATGACAAGGATATAGTACTATAGATAATGCAGAGAAGGACAGCTTTCAGACAATGGTGAAAACTTTGGATCCCAGGTATGTCCCGCACGTTCAGGATCTAAACCTAGACATCCCGAACATGATAGCAAGCTTTATAAATCATTCCCAAAGATGCAGCAGTGTGGATTTATTATTTTCAAAGTGGTAGAATTTACTATTTTTACAATGGTAGCAGACTGTGCTGCTGTTATGACGCCAGCTGAACTGATGAAGAACGACCTGCACACCTTATTGCAGCGCACGCAAAAGCATTGCATGGTAATGCAAAAGGGAAAAAAATTCACCATGTTACCTGAAGGGCTCCATAGTGTAATAATGTTCATGTATATATATGCGTGTGTACAGTATATGTGTGTGTGTAAATACACAGTATACTGTCAAATACTGTAAAACAGGTGGGATTCCTCAAAAAAAAAAAAAAAAAAAGTGATATAAAAAATTTGCCATACCATCCAGCCCTTATCCAAGTATTGAAAGGGTTACCTTTTGTTTATTTGATATGACATTTAGCCCCTCCACTGACCTGTCTTTGTTCTAGCATGACGTTTTTATCTCGGTTTTTATTCTGATGCTCAGTCTGGACCCCTCGCTTCCATATGAAGATCACCTTTGCTGCAGCTCTTATTCAGAAGAAGTGGAACTTGACAGGAAGGCAGCTGCAGCCACGTCAGGGGAGAGGAAACAGGAGGACGTTATCAGTGTCTCCATCTGTGGAAAGTGGCACAAGACAAGATGGGAGACACACCTTTCATTAACCTTCACCTTCCTCCACTTGTTCTCACACACGCACCGGTGTGTTTTTAGTGATCAGATGCAGATAAAACTGAAAAGCGGCAGGATGAAACCAGAAGAAACTGCTTCCGTATGACAGTTACGTCAATCAGAAATCAAGTTTTTAACATGAACATGTGTAGGAAGTGTTTTTATGCACCTCCTACACATGTCGAGGACATATAAGTGACGAGTCAGCTCCAGATCTCACAATATCCTCCTTTGAGCTGAAGTTTATTTGTGATGGTGTTAAAAATCAACCAAACTGCTTGAAAATCGTTTTAAAATTAAGAAAATTATGAAAATTTAATGTGAATAGATCTGCCTCCAGAAATGCAGGATAATTTTGAGTGCGATGCTTTTTTTTTTTCTGGACATTCGGACACCACTACAAAATGGCGTGATCCCTAAATAGGGCTCTATGTAGGGAACATGGTGTACATTCGGACACAGCCTATGTTTATCAGACAGCTGAATGATTGCATTTAGAAAATAAATTAACTTATGACAACGTTGTGGTTGCCTCCTTTAGTGTTTCTGCAAATTTCTATTTTTTTTAGTTCATTTGCTCAAAAACCCAGACTAGAATTCACCCACATTCAGGAATGCAGACTAGCTCAACTCACGCCGGTGTATCAGCTGGGGGAAAGGAGAGGGGAGGGGGGGAGGCTGTTCGCTTTATAGTGTGCTCTAATTGGAGAATATGAATTAGGTAGAATGATAACCTACCTAGAATGCTGCTGTCGGATTCGACTGTTTTTGAACAAAGAAAAAAGCTGACCGCCCATGATCAGAGACTTTGATACTCGCTTTTGACATTCACATGGCCTCATCAGTGCACCACAGATCACATTTTACCCCCAAAACCACCCAAAATTAAATTTGATGTCATAACCCCTTAAGGAAAAACCTGAGGCTGTTAAGCTGGTTTGCAGAGGCAGTTTACTGGAGGCACTTAAGTTAAAGTGAGTGTAGTTTATTCCTTTAAAAAGCGAGTTGCAATATTGCTCAATTGTAACATGACGTTTATTTGGTTCATTAGTGAATTCCTCCAGTGAAGGAAAATACCTACAAAACATAAAATAGTAGAATTGATAATAAACTTAATGAAGTCCATCACTCCTTTACTTTTTTTCATCTGATCATTCCATCCCTTCTTCCTCCGTCAAGTCAATACATCTCCTCCAAAATCTATACTTTTACTACATATTTTCTTGTCTAACTTCCCGCTTTCCTTCCTTTTCACCCATGCATCCTTTCTTTCTCCTTTCATTTCCTCTCCAAGTAATTCTCCCTTCCCTTCTTCCTCCCTCTTATCCACACTCCATTCTCTAATCCCTCCTTCCTTCACTTTCCAATCCACACATTCTTCTTTACTACCTCCATCTATCCTTCATCTTTCAAATCAATACATCTTTCCTTCCTTCTTCCCATCCAGTTGAAGCATCCTGTCTTCTTTCCTTCCCTCCTCCTTTGCAGCCACCTTCAGTTCTTCCCTTGTTCATTCATCCATACATTTTATTTCTTCCTTTTTCTCCTTCTTAATCCATAATTCCTTATTTCTCCTCATAATATCCTTCTTTCACTCCTCCCTCTGTCAAATCCTTCGATTACCCATATTAGCATTTTTCGTTTTTACTTATCCATTCATCCTTCCTTTCTTCTCTTTTAAATCTATTCATTGCCTTTCTTCCGGCTTACCTTCCTTCCTTCCGGTTTATTGATTCTTCTCTCTATTCTCTCTTCTTTTTTTTTCCCCCTCCTTCTTTTTTCCTCCCTCCTTCAATTCATCCTGATTTTTCTCTCCAAACCAAAATTCCTTCCTGCCCCCCGTTCTTTTGCTCTCTACAACCTCCCATCACCCCCTCCATCCTTCCTTTTTTCTGCATTACTTCCTGTCTGAACACTCACCCTTTGGTCCCCTCCTTTTAACCTTTCACTCTTTCATTTCCTTTACAGTTTTTTTTCGTTTGCTTACACATATGTTCAAAGCTCTTTGTCTATTTCTCAAAAGTTCAAACACAAATCCAGTTATTGCTCACCCAAAATGCAAAAAGCCCCCTATCTACTGCAAAATGAAAAAGGATTCAAAATATTGTGAACACATCTCAAAAGCAATTCGTCTCACCTCACAAACACATTTCTCATTTTATCACATACTTGTGTATCATTTGCACACTGTTGCTCTAAATCTAAAGCTCTTTTGTTTTTATTTGCTCCATATATATGATTGCCATATAAGAGTGAAAATAGCATGCAAATAGAAGTCGACACAAGCAATAAGGGAACAAAAAATATTTTATTTCCTGAATAAATCTGTCGCTGCTGTGGATGCAGTATTGTATAGACTAATCCGGCCAAATGCCACAACTAGACCGTCGGCCATTGCGGGGGGAGCCTTTCTGTACATGTGTATTTAGAACAGATGAAAATCTGACTTTTTTCCGAACGATGTGGAGGAAATCTGGAAGGACTGTCACATTCCTGGTTGATGGAACATCAGTGGAAAACTTTAATTGTGGTAATAACGGACATTTGTTTCATGAAGATTTCTGCCATCTGTGACAAAACTGGACGGTGCTGCTCAGTCCACTGATGTCAGTGTGTTTGTGTCGGGGAGGAATATCGGACACACAGAGAGCGGAGGAGGAATAACTTGCTGCCACGGTGGAGAAAACACTGGATTTAATCACTAACAACAAAAACACGGTAAATTATGGTGAACACTCATTAATCTAACACTTTATTTCACGTATCTATGCTCCCGAAACTGACGCATCGCATAATGTTATCATGCTAGCTAATGCTAACAGAGACAGCTATGGTGTTGCTGAGAGTTAATGTCTAACCTGGGAGGTATTGTGAAATATAACGTTATTTGCTCTGATCAGGGCAATGTTGGGACCTGAAATAATGAACAGTTCAGTCGCAAACACAAACGGATCAGGAAGACGATGTCCTGCAGCCTTTAGTTTCATCTGCAGGACATGTGAAGACTATGTGATCTGTGCAGTCCTTAAACAATACCAAAAGCCAAATATGTGATAAAATAGAAAAGTAACGACCTTTGAAAGGGTTTAGTTTTTTAAACTTTGATAAGTAATCAAGAGATGTGCGTGTTATTCCAGTGTGGCTCGTCATTAAAAGCCAGTTTCCGAAGATGAATAATAGTTTAAATTAATGCTCTGGTGTAAAAAAAAAATTTAAAAAAATGGCGCAACACACAAAACGCTCGTCGGATTATCTATAGTACTGCAATAGAAAAATCAAAGCAAAGTACACATGGAATAGGCTAAAGCAAAGCTCTCTCTGCATTATTGTTTTCCATTGTTCAAGATAGTTTGACCTTTGACTTATCTATTGGCCTATGTCAAGGAGTGACTGGTTGGTGTTCAGTAAAGCAGTTTACATCTGTGAGGACAGAGTCTAAGGCACTGCTGAAGAAGTGTGGCATTTTAAATGGTTCTGTTTAAAATAAAAAATCAAGCTAATTCCTTGTAGATTTTAGTGTTAGGTAGAACATTGTCTAGTTATTTGCAAAAAGTGAATGGCTGCATTAAAAACTGTGTTAAGGCTGAGAATGTGTTTATGGTTTTGCTGATTTGAGGTGAAGTTGTGAGGTTTGAGTTACTAAGTTTAGAAATAGTGTGATATATAAAGGTTTTGTGTGTAAGCAACTGAAAAAAAACTGTAATTATCTTTTTGTCTCCGCTTGGATATTACACACTCGGTGCTTTTGTTCTACTTGCTGCCAGATGAGAAGCGTAATACAATGCAAGAGTGTTGTTGATGTGGATAACTATGGCTGCAGGAGATGTTTACCATCGGGAAGTAAAGCTCAGAGAGTGATGTTAAAGTGGTTGCATATCCCTGCTTATCAACCACCTGTCCACCCAGTTTCCCTGCCTTCAATGCTCGCCCCATCTGAGCTGCTGGCCAATCCCTCCCCACCTGAAGCCTCGCCGCTGTGACAGTGAAACATGTGACTGTAAGCTTTAATGGCCCGTCTAAATCACAAGACTGCCACTTTGTCCCTTCATTCAGATTAATGCACACACACACACACACACACACACCAGGCTGGCTTTAAACCCATCAAACACACCTCAGCTTTGTGTGTTTGCACAGAAACACACTGAAGATCCACACGCCTCCTTCAGCGACTGAAGTGTTGAAAAGGAGAATTTTCCAGAAATGTGTCTCCTCAGTTCATCATTAACTTAAAAGCCACATCAAGCGTTTGAAATCCAAACATCAACAATCCCTTCCCCCGAAAACGCCTCATCCAGCAGCATCAGATGAGACGTATTAATTCTCTGCCATTTGACAATTAGCAGCTCTTTTTATTTTCTCAGGAGAAGTTCTGTGGTGGCGCCAGATGTTGCTGTCTTTAAGCTGCTCATAAGTCATGCTGGTGTCTTTTCTTGGATCTCAGAGTAATTCTCTACAGCATCTGGGTAATTCTAATGGAAACAGTTTCATCATCTACTGGCGAGGGAGAAAAAAGGCAGGCAGGCTTTACAAAGTCAGGCTCTGCCCTCATTTGGTGGCAAAAGGAAACGCAGCTCAACATTCAGGGCTGAGAACTTTTGGAGCAGCAATAAACAACACCTAAGATAGTAGACTACAAAACAAACAAATAAAAGAAGCATCATTTTCCTCATGATGAGTCCAGTGTGCAGCATACTGAATTGAAATTATATCATATATCATGCACTTGGTTATTAAACTTTTTAGCCTTTAAGCGTGAGAGCTGCACAACCAGCATACCCTGGCCATTTTTATTTGTTTATTTGTTTAGTTCGCCTTTATTTTACCAGGAATTCCCTTGAGATTTAATCTCTTTTCAGGGAAAAATTTGCCCAAGAGGCGCAACAGTAGAATTGAGAATAATAAAACTGAGATTTCTGGTTTTTGCCTTTTTGTTTGTTTGTGTTTTTTATTACCATCCACACAAATCTAGAAAGAAATACTTAATGGAAGGGGAAAGCAGCATTTACAAGATTTTAAGGATTTCTTTTTTTTTAAAGATTTGTTTTTATTAACAGAATCACTTACAAAATGTTTATGGTGCTTGGTACACATCCATAGTTTGTTACAGTGCAACAAGTTGTATTCACAAAAAGAAAATAGATGTATAATCTTTAGACACCCCGTAGACATATATATATATATTTTTTTTTAAACATAAAAGGGAAATGGAATGAAAAAAAGTGAAAGTATATATTATAAAAGATTTTAAGAACTTTGATTTGTATCATTTAACATTCAACATTTATTCCGTACAGACAATTTATACCATGGCGGCTCAATTCGGTCCTATAAGAGCCACAAACCAGCAGGTTTTACGTCTCCCCTGCATCAACACTCCTGACTCAAATTAAATAGATACAATAGCCAAACAGGCTCTGCACAATGACTCATTAACGTGTGTTGAAGACGAGAAACATGGAAAACCTGCTGGGTTGCGGCCCTGTGGGACCAAATTGAGTAACCCTGATTTATACCACGGGCTGTGTCAATACTCAGTTCTGATTGGCTGCATTGTGTCAATTGAAGGATTTCAACATTTCCGTGATCCAGCACACCTGACTCAAATTAAATGGGTCCAACAGCCCATGAAGTTCTGCACAATGACTCCCTAATTTGGGTCAGGTGTGTTGGAGCAGGGGGGCATGGAAAACCTTCCAGGCACTGGCCCAAGAGGTCTGGAGTTGGTGATCCCTATTCTAGATTATTATGCTGGCTCAAACGCTAGTTGGTAACCGTGGCAACGGAAACTCAGAACATACATTAACAATCATTATTTCACAGATTATTTAGCTATTATGGTTCTTTTAAGGTTGGCCTGTGGCAGATTTACACGAACCACAGCCTCCGGAGCTCGGCTGCAGATCGACTGTCGGACACCACATTGGAGACACGTCAGACCATGTCTGTGATGGACGGTGCATCACCGTGGAAGCAGCCTGTGGGGTAATTGGGCTCCATCAGTGCCCTCTGAAATAAAACTTTGTATCATGTAACAGAACGTTAAATTATCTTCCCTCATGAACAACTGCAGGCTGACCGAGTATGCATGGATGATCATGGCTCAGTTTTAGTGGCAGTTCAAGAAAGGGGCTGGGATCATTATAGTACAACAAAACACTGTTTGTTACGTGGGTCGAAATGTGACAAAACACTGTTTTATACATGCGTTCCTTTAACGCTGCAAAAAGTGGTGTTTACAGGCCACAAAAAAGCTGTTTTTTGTTTTGTTTTGTTTGTGGTTTTGTGCTGTTTACCAAAAACGGTGTCCCCTACGGCATTTTTTTTGCATGAAGAACATCACTTTTAACAGCGTTTTTTCACAGATAACAGCATAAAACATTACATTTTATTGCAGATGTGCCATTGGAGTGACGTATTATGGCCCTTTTGGCTTGCCATAACTGAGCAGCAGGTTCTGTGGCCAGAGCTGGCTTGCAACATGTCACAAGAGATTAAATAGTTACTTCAGTTACTTCTTGCGAAATATGTATGATTATAATGATAAAAAATAACATTAACATTAGGACTGTCAAAAGATTAATCCTGAATTATTCCATCGTAAAACAAAAGATTTTTCTATTGTTTAGTACATCTATATGCAGAAAATATATTAACTTTGGTTTTACAACTTGAAGGCTAAAAACCAAGCCAGAAATCTGGGAGTAGTCGAGGACTCAGACAGGTTTTCAGCTTCACATTAAGACAGTTGTGAAGTCAGCCTGAGAGGACTGGATCAGCACCATTCTGTACTAAATGCAGAATTTTGGTGAGACACCTTTAATCCTAAATATGTTCAAGAAGTGATAAAAGTGATTAATCTTTTGACTGCGCTAAATAATTGACTTAGTATTTATTTATTTTCTAAGGACATGGTATAAGCGGGTTAATGGCCTTCGAGGAGTCCGTTATCAAAAATTGATGGACATCATGGAAGCAACCTCTGCATCAGATGGTTCATGCCTCTGCATCATCTATCAATTTCTGATAATGGACACCTCATCAGGCATTATCCCTTACATAATGTATATCATTCATAAAAATAAATGGACTGTACTTATGCTTTTCCAGTCATACTGACCACTCAAAGCACTTCACACTACATGTCACTTTCATCCAATCATACCCTGATAGGCACATCGGGAGGCAACGTTGGGTTCAGTGTCTTATCCAAAGACACTTCAGCATGTAGTCTGAGGAAGCCTGGAGTTGATCCCCCAACCCTCCCCTTGTAAGATGACTGCTCTTCCACCTGAGCTACAGCCGCCCCCCCTCAAAATAAATCAAATTAACAAAATTCCTTGTATTTTCATGGCCAGAATAACACATTAAAAATATGAATTTGAAATGCATTACAGTAGTTGACTTTTGCCTGAAAATGACCAACTTGAATCTTAGATTTATCTTCACATAGAAAGGCAGCTGCTAGCCTCTAGCTTTAATGTCATACCTGAAACTTTTTGATTAACAAAGATTTTGCCCTTTAAAAAAAGGATGTAAAGAAAAAAATCTGTTCATATCCACAAAGACCCAGTGTGAGACGTGAAATGAGAGACATGGGGGAGCCACACTTGCACAACTTGAGTATTTAAGCTGTATTTTCTTGACTGAAGATTATGTTCTTAAGGGTCTATCAACATTCAGCAGTACCAGAAAAAATAAATGCAAAACAGTCTTGTTTTCTAATATTTCAAGCTCTTAAACCCTCAGATGATATTTTATTTATTTATTTTCTAAAGAACTAAACTGAATCGAGTTTGATTTTAAAAGTTAATAAAGAATTAAGTGTTGAATGTGTTGCAGAATTTAAACTGCAGATCTCCCTCCCCTCTTACAGGCTCTCTTATAACCTCGGCTCTGCCTTGCATCAGTTAGTGTGATGAGTCATATATGCACTGGCCTACAGAAATCTCCTACTTTGTCAAGGCTGATGGGATCCATTGTCCTTTAGCTGTAAGTTTACAGGTAAAACTGTCCACCTGCCTCACAGAATCTTAATGAAAGTGTTTATGTAGATGGAGGTGAAAAGCCAGTTTATCTCCCTGAACTCCCTTTTTATATATGTCACTGGGTAAAAATCTGAAAACAAAGAAAGAAGATAAACTGTAGAAGTGCATAATAAGTAGGAAGCCAATAAAGTTGACGTTTTTAACCCCTCATATGTGCTGGGCTTCTCGCGGTCAGGCCAAAGGCTTAACAATGCCCTCAGTGCTTAATTAGATTAAAGAAGGGAATGAGGATCTAATGACCCATCTCCCTGCAACACACTATGGCAGAAAAAATGGAGAGGCATCTAAAAATTCACCAGGCTGCTTCCTCATCCATGACATCCAGACATCTCAGTGGTCCTCTACAATATTTCCCATGATGACCCAGTCAAGACCTGTTTCTGTCACCTTGGCCATTTTGGTTGTTTGTCGTGTGACAGAAATATTGAAATAAGAAAGAGGGCAGGTGATGGTGTGGTTGTTTAATATGACAGTTCAGCTACAAAAAAAGAAAAGACGAATAAGTATAGACAGCCTATATGAAACACTTATTTACCTGACAGCAGTTTTTGACCTACAAATGAAAATACCAGAGTGAAATTAATCAGAATTGGCAGGAACTCAGACATGAAGCAAAGCAACAGATCAGCAGGACAGTAAAGTTGTAAGCTGAAGTCACAGATAAACAAAAGAAAACCACTTTGGTCACTTCTCCGCTCAACTGGAAGTGAAAAACTAGCATATGCTATGTGGGGAAGTCAGCTAGTGGGGCTTAAGCTTGTTACATACTCTGCGAGAACTTGTTCTTGTTCTCGACGCCACAAAAAAATAATTTAAAAAACAAACAAAACTATCTTAGTCAAAATAAAGCACTTTGCTCATGGGTCAAAATAACTGTCAACAGGTGCAGACGTCTGATTGAACATTACAGAAAACAGTGATTGCAGCGATTGCCTCAAAGTGTCCCTCAATGAAATTTTCAGTTCATTTTACTTGTTTTATTTTTTGTGTTTGCTTTTAATGTTTCTGTTGAACCACAATTCAAAATATATGTCATGATTTTCATAAAACTTTTATTTATTATCACCTAAAGCTGGGTACACGCTACAGGATTCCTGAGACCTTCACAGATGCAGAGACCACACACTTGATAAGTACAAAAGACGAATCGCACAAGATTAGCCTCTTCTGATCATATAGTGTGGGGTGTACACTACGGAGAACATCCCACACTAACTGATCCGTCAGCAGAGAATCGACTCCTTCACTGTCAACATCCCAAATCTTGCGATATCAAACGAGACTTCGTGACAAGACTTCACTGACGAGAATTCAGTGACGAGACTTTCGCGTAAACAAATGTAGCGGACTTTTCAGCCTCTTATATTGTGGAAAAAAAACACGCATACGTAGAAAAAAACATTGTGGAAAAAGTCATAGAGGCAGCGGGGATGTGGCTGTATGGCCGCGAGTTGGAGGTGAATAAAAATGTCCACAAACATTAGATAGCTTGGAGAGCAGGGCTGTGAGCTACGGCTGGTATGTAAAGTATGTAAACTTTCTAGCATAACTGTAGCTACATATATATTTGGGGGAGCTGGCTTGGAATGGCTTTATATAGAAAAATATACCAGTGTGAGACGACACACAGAAAATAGCTGGGTTTCCATTACACTTTAAATTTTGCAAAACCTAAATGTCACAATTAAAAACTGGTAATGAAAACACCTACATTTAGAAAAAAAACCCTCACATATAGCAAAAAAGTTTTTACGCTTTCATGAGGTGGTTTTTCAGATGTTTTGATAAAACAGGTTGTTGCAAAAGTGTAATGGAAACACCTTTTTTGCATTTACATGCAATCAGGCGTGACCTAAAGGGGTAAAAACCAAGCGGCAACCTCTGGTGGCCAACTATGAGGCATAGCAGAAATAAACATGTTTACAGCCTGGTTCAAAAAATCGTTTTAGGTTTATGAAGGTAAAAAATTTTTTTATATAACTCATCCGTTTAGATGTTATTTATTTTTTAAATTACACATAATTAAGGGCGTGTCCTTTTGATTAACATGTGGCAGACCGGAAGCCCGGCCTGCCGACCGGTGGCTCCTAGTTAACTCCTTGTTTGAGAAGGGTCTATCTGCGGCTCGCAAGACAGGGGGTGTCGTAGAGTGGGCGTGTCATAGAGTGACGTTACTCGACGACACACCCACCAGGCCAGTGAGAGCACGGTAAAATCTAGCCCTACCCCTGACCCTTCCCCTAAACCTAACCAGACCCACCCACTATGCGACACGCCCACTATAGGACACGCCAACTATATGACACGCCCACTTGGTTGCAAGCCACAGATAGATACACTTGCCTTGTTTGCTCTCAGTAAGGTCTCAGTTTGTAGCAGACTAGCACAACAGCGGCTATTAGTCAGCTACTAGCAGGTCTAACATGTCTTACCTTTACCCCCCGCTTAGGGGACTAATCTTTGTTAGCTCCTGTTAAGCTCGAGTTAGCTTGGTTTGCGTTTAGCCCAGAGTACGTCAGCTGTCAATCATTTGCCCGCAGCTCGGAGCGGCCTTGCCTTTGCCCATTTTCGTGTTTAGTGACTCGGTATCCACCAACTTTCATATAATGGACCAGCACTTGAAACGAAAAGGTCCATAAAAGTCCACAAAAACTTGGCAATATTCCTCCATACTGCTCGTCCAATGTAATCCAAGTGTCTTCAGAATCCATAATTTTCTCCAAACAACATCATTTAGTATATTTTTATAGCCTGAACAGCAGAACATCGTACTTTCGCAATGCGTGTCCATGCGAGTTCACATCACTACGTAAATGACGGCAGACCAAACCAGGCGAATAAATAACAGGAGACCTTACACAATATCCCTTTAAATGGAGTGGAGTCCAACTTTTTAATTTACCCACCTTTGTACAAATTATTAACTAATAATAAATATTAAAGGCTTTCTTTCAGCTGCAGATAGCAGACATTTGGTAATTGTTCGAGGTACCATCCATACTAAGCTAACAGTACTCCCAATGCTATTGTTGTGTGTGTCACAAGAAGCGCTCCATAGTAGGTACAGATAGTAAGCAGGAGATGTAAAAATGACCATATTAACAGGTTTGCAAGTTTATTATTGGTTCTGATGAAAGAGATTTATATGTTTTAGTGTTCAAAACTAATTATTTTAATCTCCTCTCACTAATGGGCCTTTTCCACTGCCCGTTTTCGTAACCCTTTCGCACGGCACGCTTTATTTGTGTTTCCTCTGGGAAAACCTGTAACAAGCCGTTACGATTTTTCGCACCCGTTTAGAGCTAGCTCTAATGGTGCTGAACCTACACAATACGTGACGTACCTGACGGCCCTCCACTGATTGACCGAAGGAAGTTGTCATCATACGTGTCATACGTGTTTCGCCTCGCCTCTTCTAACAATATCTGGCTCTGTTTTGACTACAAGCCACAGAGAAAACAACAACAGCAGTAACACCTCAACATCGTCTAATGCCTCCATTGCTGTTTTTATTTACTGCCCACCGCGTGGCACAGCACTGACGTCACGGCCGTCTTGACCGTGTCTACTCCGTCCACTTCGAGGTAGTAGACTACAACTTCTCCTGTGTGGAAACAAAAACCGTCCTGGTCGTCTTTAGCGTGTGGTGCTGTACCGTGCTGTGTGCAGCTGCAAATGGAAAAGGCCCATAAGATGCTTAGTCATTACATTGTAGCTCCTGTTTTTTTTATATAGCCTATCTATATACAGTATCTATCTACATATATATATATAAACTTTTCCAAAGGGTCCAGTCTGTCCTGGTTATTCCAAAAATCATAGCTCTTTTCTCATCTTAATGTTTTTTTTTTTTTTTTTTTTTCCCGGGTCCCCCGGGGCCCCCCCACCCCCCCCCCCCCTGAGATTACCAACAAAAGAGGCATTTCAGTAAGGTCAGGGACAGTGTTTTCTGTAGGAAAGAATAACTTCCCACGATGTGGACCATTGGTTTTCCCACATTGCAGACACAAACACCTATTATTTATTGTGAAAGAAAAAAACATCCTAAAACCACAATATCCACTGACCTCTTCAAAATTTAAAAGGGGCAAAAGGAATTCATCTTTTTGTTGCTCTTGAAATACTCCTTTTACCCAAATCACAAAAATTAATGTTGAAATTTATATACTGCTCAGTTTAGAGGCCATTAAAGACTTCATTAAAGATGTAATCAGGTTATTTAGATCAGAAATGATCTAATATATGAGGATACCTTCCCAAGGGGCTCAGTAAATGGAAGTGAGAAAATATTTTATCGTAGGGAAAAAAAATAACTTGAATTTTTCTGGTGTGGTTGCAGAGCACAGATTCATTAGTTCTGGGGGAATTTGACGGTTTTCCAGAAATGAATAAATACCTTAGGACAGAACATTACTGTGTTTAGTGCAGCTTGGACGTATCAAACAGCATTATGTGGTTATCTTGGCTCAGTAAGTGTGAGATTAAACAACATAATTATTACCCTGAAGGCATTGAGGAATTCAGCAGAACTCAGGGAAAAGGTGGAGGAGATATGGTGTATTTAGTGAAGATCACGAACCCTCCTGGTGTAGATGTATCTAGGAAGAATAATTACATGTGGAAAAGCAACTTCATCTGAACTCCTAAATGGACCAAATGTGCTTTATTTTGACTCTGACTTTATCCTATAGCTTGTATATTTGGTCTGACAGGGAATGGTCTGGATGCTTTGAGACATGGTTACCAGAATAGTAATCTTCTTCAAAGCTTCCCGGTGATTAGTTGTTTGACTGCAGAGGTTAAACTCGCCCATGGACACATGGAGATTTACTAGGTCTGCTTACCTCAAAAGTCGTCTTCATTCAGCAGCAGAAGAGCAACTCCTTTACCTTTTCAGATGGTCTTTTCTTGTCTGTCTCAAGCTTCTTGTCTCATCTGTTATTTGATTTGGCTTCACATGAGTGCAGGGGCGGATCTACCAGGGTGGCATGGGGTGGCAAATGCCACCCCAAAACAAAGCCTTGCCACCCCAGTTGCCACCCCAGCAGGCAACTTTGAAATCGAGATTCAGATCATAGCAATTTGTACACTTATGAGCGGGAAGCTCTGATGTCCGACTGCAAAGAATGCAGCATGGGGCAGCGCGACTGCGGCCATGAGCTAGGGGCGGTGCTAGGGCGTGGCCAGAGGTGGCCACGGCCACCCCTGCCCAATCACTGGCCACCCCCCTGCTTTAACCGGGCAACACTCAAGAAGTTACAGAGACCCCAAGTTGCTTCCAAACCACTTTTCCTCCTTATTTTAGACACAAACTATCCCATGCAGTTGGAATTTTAAAGATTGGACATGCAGAAGTTAAAAATCCCACTTTTAAGCTTTTCTCGCTCAGATATTGCGATTGGGGAATGAAAGCTTCTTCTTCACTGGGGAGGTCCAAAACTGCTTCCAAACCACTTTTCCTCCTTATTTTAGACACAAACTACCCCATACAGTTGGATGTATATATATAGGCTATACATGCGCTCAGAGGTATCTATTTCCGGCTACCCCTGGCCAGGACAGAAGGCAGCAGCACGAAATGAAAGAGAGTAAGAACTAATTCACTAGGTTATATTAAAGAGGGAATAAGAATGAGAATAAGAATAAGATGATGAAGGAGAAAGTGAGAAAAGAGACCATGCAGATCTTAACAGTGAGTGTCTAAAAGCCATCAAACATGTCCAGTCAGCTGGTCCAGATAGCTGGCCGGAGACTCACTGCAAACTAAGTTATATCTGAATAAGAAAAATAAATCATAATTTTAAAAAAACGGGTATTTTGCTGTGTGTTTTTTGCTCGATTCTCTTCAAATAAATATTTTTTCATTAACAGGCCCTAGTAATAATTGTTTGCTTTAATATAAATAATTGAAAAATATTTGAGTAAGAATAAATTAAAAGATTTTAGTAGTATGTGTACAATGTATTTTAAACCTAATGTTCAAGTTAAATTCCAAAATTAAACAAATTTCTCTTATTGTTTCCTTATAGGCTAAAATATTATGGAGTGCAAGTTAGCATAGCCTGATGGTTTGCTAATCAGTGGCAATTTCTGTTAATATTCATTGTTAAAATGTCCATCTTGCAAATCCAGGTCAGGGTGTGGCGGCCAACACAACCTAAACATGAGAGTTTTCCAAAGACCCAACAAGGAGGAACCAGGAGAAGCTTCCACACTGACTGGTATCCATCCAATCCTTGGCTGGAGAACTCACAGCTAATTTGTAACTTACTGTTTTGCCTGTTCTGAGTTAATAATAAAAGTAATGTTCAGAACTTTCTTTCAGTAAAAATTTATTTCCACACAATGCATTTATGTACTTTGTAGAATAGCTCTGTCTATAGAAGTTCTCAGATACATTTGATACATAATCAAAAATTTACAAAATTATAATTTAGCTTAATAAATTCTTGCTTTTGAATTGTGTTGGAAAACAATATATATATATATATATATATATATATATATACATAAAACAATCAAAACTATCCCAGACACATTAAAGCACCATTCCCATGAACAGAGGACCATACCTGTCAACAGGTGCAAACTTTTTTTTTTTTTTTTTTAACATTACACAAAATACGTGATTGCCTCAAAGTGTTGCTCAACAAAATGTCAGCTTCGGAGCCCCATCATGCTTGTTTAAATATTTCTTTCGAACCACAATTCAAAATCAATGTCATTATTTTCACAGAATCTTTATTCATTTTCTGTACTGCTTAGTACAATTCAGGATCACGAGAGTCTATCCCAGTAATTATCAGGTGAGAGACAGGGTACACCCTGCACAGGTTGTCGGTCTGTCACAGTAATCATCTGCCTCAGTTGCCACCCCCTGAAAAGTTCCTGCCCCTCCTTTGCCACCCCATGAATATTTTTCTAGATCCGCCACTGCATGAGTGAACTCTGGTGGTTAATCAATGGGGCATCAGGTGGAGATGATACAATTAGCAGTTTTGTCATTAATGATGATTTAACTCTGAGAGGGCTGACAGATTCTGGCTTTCACAGATCATTTAGACCAAAAGTCACTTTAAAAGTTAAGTTTTTAGGTGTTTATTAATACAACTTTTCAATCAGCCAATCATCAGCAGCTTAATTTATTTAGTCATGTTCAAAGATGCCCCCCAGTGAGTGGCAAGGGTTGGCCGGTGCCCCCTGATCAAAAAGCTGGCCACCCCTGCAAAAATGATATTTTTTTCATTTATATAATTTTTTATGTATTATTAACATGATGCAGTGTGCTTTGCTTATATTTGAATGTCAAAATCTTTATAAGCTAATAAAATAAAATATTACTCTAGATTTACCATTTTCCGCCATTGCTCTGTTGCTGTTGTCCCCCTGTAAGTCTATCACTCCCAATTAACTCACCATTTCTTATGCAAATTCATCCAGGAAGGTGCAACCCAGAACTGCCCCAACCAGTTTCTAATGCCCCTTTCTATATTAGCACCTACAGTTACGGCCCTCATTGGGCCAACACCACACTACCCCAGTTTAGTTTGTTCACATTAAACAAAACAAAAATTATCCTTGTCTGGCTTTCTGGTGTTTCTCTAAGTTAAGCTGTTGCAGCAGGACACCAATCAGGCTCCAAATGCTGTGCATTGTTCCAGGAAAGGGGTGTGAACAGGCGGGGGGGGGGGGGGGGGGTCTGGGTTTCCTCATTCAATGTTTTGTACCTGAACATGGGCCTGATGTAGATGTGAAGGGGGGTTGCATTGCATGGGTCCAGGTAGTGATCTAGCTTAACAACCAGTGTGCTCTGGGGGTGGACATGTTGGCTTTTGTAGCAGGAGTGACCAACTCTGGACTCCTGAGAAAAATTAGGCAATTTAAAAAATATATAAAGTTGTACGTTAATTTCTGTATATTGTGTTTTTAGTAGGATGCCCAATATTATCGACCTACTGAGCCGATATTAGCATTAAAATGATACTGAAAAATATCAGTATCTTTTTTTAATTATTTATTTTTACCAATATATTTAAAACAACCATTTAAAACACCAGCACTCCCAGAAGCTTGATTTCCTCACACCACCTCCACATCAACCATCTCCATCCCCACCACCATAGTTAAACTGGCCCATCCACTCCCCATTGTTTTACAAATCAGGTAATCTGAATGTTGCAGCCATTAATGAATCCAGGAGCTCTTTGAATGTTCTGTAGAGTCCATCCTCATGGAGGAAGAGTCCTCAAGTCAAAAACTTATGTTGATCCTACCATCCTGGTCCTACCAGCGACCAACCCACTGCCGCAGAGCGCCCCCCCCCCCCCACATCGGGCTGGATACAGTCCTGCTCCAGCGGCGCAGCAGCCCAGACCCTCCCCCAAATCAACTGCCAGGGACACATGGCCATCAAGCGCTTGCCAGCATCCAACCCCCACATCGCCGAGGCTGCTTTCCTCCACCAACATTAAGTGATGGAGCTAATCATCTTGGTGCAGACGTTGAATGCTCTCAGCTTCCTTAAGAAGTAGAGTCTGCTCTGACCTTTCTTGTAGATGTAGTCACTGTTGCATTTCCAATCGAGTCTGTTGTCCAGCTGAACTCCAGGTATTTGTAGTTCTCCACCACCTCCACCTCCTCTTCCAGGATGTAGACAGGACTATGCTGCTTATTCTTGCTCCTCCTGAAGTCAACAATCATCTCTTTAGTCTTGCTGGTATTTAAGATGAGCTGATTGTTACCATTTCACAAACTGACTGACCAGTTCCCTGTACTCGGCTTCTTGTCCATCACTGATACACAACACGACTGCAGAGTCATCAGAGTATTTCTGCAGATGACAGGATCAGAGTTGTACTGGAAGTCTGAGGTGTACAGTGTAAAGAGGAATGGTGAGAGTACAGTTCCTTGTGGTGCTCCAGTGCTGCTGACCACCATCTCAGACACACAACCTTTCAGTCTCACAAACTGTAGTCTGTTTGTGAGGTAGTCGTAAATCCAGGTGGTTGTGGAGGATCCACCTGGAAGTTATGGAGTTTCTGACATTGCAAGTAAGGCACTTGAAAAATCAAAGAACATGACCCTCAAAGTGCTGCCTGACTGGTCCAGATGAAAGTGGGCTCTCTGAAGCAGGAAGATGGTGTTCACTTGCTAGTTGAGGTGAGCCAGTAAGAGTCTCTCCAGGACTTTCATGATGTGAGATGTCAGGGCAACTGGTCTGTAGTCATTTGGTTCAGCTGGTTGTGGTTTTTTAGGGACAGGAACAAGACAGGATGTTTTCCACAGCACAGGAACTCTGTTCTGTCTCAGACTGGTGTTAAAAAGGTGCTGGGGAACCGGACATAGTTGTTCTGAGCAGGTCTTGAGAACTCTGGGACTGACACCATCTGGACCTGCAGCCTTGTTCCGGTTCAGTTTCTCTAGCTGTTTCTTGACCTGGTCACAGGAGACAGTCAGGCTGGAGGTGGAGGCAAAAGAGGTCTCAGGATGTCCTGATGTGGAGGGAGAGGAGGCTGTGTTCAGGTCCATGACTGAGGTGCAGGGTGACAGAGTGGAGGTGGGACAGGAAAGCTGTGGGCTCATGGAGGGGGTGTGTGTGGAGTGTTGGGTTGTCGGCAGGGGGGAACTGAACCTATTGAAGAACATGTTCAGTTCGTTAGCTCTGTCCAGACCTCCGTCAGTCTGGTCCCCCTTTAACTTGAGGCCAGTGATCTTCTTCATTCCCGACCACACATCCCTCACGTTGTTCTGCTGGAGCTGCTCTCCAACTTCTTCCTGTCGTCCTCCTGCACTTCTTAGTCTGTGTTTTCAGTTGTTTTTGTGTGGTCTTCAGTAACTCCCTGTCTCCATCCCTGAAAGCTTTCTTTTGATGTTCAGCAGCTTTTTCAGGT
Source organism: Atherinomorus stipes (assembly GCA_023101725.1). Taxonomy (NCBI): domain Eukaryota; kingdom Metazoa; phylum Chordata; class Actinopteri; order Atheriniformes; family Atherinidae; genus Atherinomorus; species Atherinomorus stipes. The sequence continues at coordinate 1,264 of JALJCO010005995.1, read as the reverse complement.
CACTGGTGATCCAGGGTTTGTTATTGGGGGAAGCACCTCACTGTTCTTGTTGGAACGATGTTGTCCACACAGAAGTTTATGTAATCTGTCACACACTCAGTCATGGTGTTGATGTCATCTCTCATGAGGTTCACAGAGGACATTCCAGTCTGTGGCCTCAAAGCACCCTCTCAGAGCATCTTCAGCCTCAGTAGACCAGGTTTTAATCGTCCTCCTAATGACTGGTTGCTGCTGAACGATGGGCTTGTAGGTGGAGGTGAGGAAGAACCAGATTATGATCTGATCTTCCTAAAGGAGGCAGGGCAGAGGAGCTGTATGCATTCTTAGTATTTGCATGAAATAAGTCCAACATCTTATTTTTCTTCTGGTGGAGCAGCTGACAAACTGCTGGAAAGTTGGCAACGTAGCAGAGAGGAGACGTTGTTGAAGTCTCCAGAGATGAATGAATGAGTTTGGATGCTGTGTTTGTAGTTTAGCCACGACGGAGCTGATAATCACAGGCTGTCTCTGGTGCGGTACCTGGTATTATATAAACCGCTACCAGAATAACAGGCAAACTCTGGGTAAATAATATGGACTGAAATTCACAGTTAACAGTTCAATGTCTCTTGTGCAGATCTTCCCTTGACAGTGATGTGTCCTGATGGCACCAAAGCTGATTGACCAGCACTGCAATTCCGCCTCCCCTTTAGCTTCCCGCTGAGCTGTTTATTTCGGGTCTGCACGGACCGTCTTGAAGCCGTGTACAGACGCATCACAGTCCGGGATGTGTTCATGCAGCCATGTCTCGGTGAAACACATGATACCACATTCTCTGTACTCTTTCTGAGACCTTGTTAGCATCAAGCTCGTCCATCTTGTTAGCTAGCGATCACACACAACCCATCACAACAGCTGGAAGAAACGGTTTAAATCTCCACCGTTTTTCTCTCTGCCTTACCCCTGCCCTGCATCCTCTTGTCTTTCTCCTTAACTCCACTGGGATTTGATGTGTTATTTATCTGAAAATCTTGATTTGGGGGAGTTTTAACAGTTGATCCGGTGGTAAACAATTTTTCCGTTGCTATGGATACACATCATAACAAGTAGTGAAAAAAGCCAACTATGTGAGGAAAAATCTCCTGAATTGCACACCCTTCAAACCAGCATAAAAAATCCTCCCAGAAAAACATAATCCGACATGTAATGACTATAAAAAAAGACAGCTATATTTGAAAAAAACACAAAGCTAAGGGAGAGCTGTTAGCCTACAAACTGCAGCCAC